>BBSZ01012427.1:0-11577 GCA_000981365.1 Subanguina moxae | reverse complement strand
TTTTACCTTCCACGTATTCAGCAGCAGCACACGTAATGAAAAGCCATCTAGCATTGGTGCTCTCCATATGAACGCAACATTTGAAGTTAGAAGTCAACAGTTTTCTTAAATTTAGTACTCACTACTCTTTGGTTGACCTCTATTCCAAGACATAGAGATCTGAGAATTGAGTTTGGCAAAAACTCCAGACCAAGACTCAGACGCCACTCATAGTCTAAACTGTGAATTTAGGGATAGAAGGAGGTAATGTCTATCTTAAAGCATTCTAACAAATATTTGCTAGCCTTATTCATAAGTCATGTATCTTTTGTGATAATTATCCAAGGTGAGAATCTTTTCATACTCACTAATTCTCCTCTTTTTACTGACTATTCAATTTCAGGTGCTCCATCAGGACAAACAAATGAGCCAGGCAGTATTCCTCCTTTGACAGCTGCTTTAAGCCATATACATCCACGCGAATGGCAACAAATTTCCAAATATGGGATTAAGCAAAATGTTTCCACTGACAATGAACTTGAGGAAATTTACCAAAAGCATAGAATAAACAGATCAAAAGTTATAAAGCCATTGCCAAAAGCAGTGATTGTTGGAGGAGGTCCTGATGGACTCTATGCTGCTTTCCAACTATTCAAATCTGGTATACAAGTTGTTTTGGTCAATGACCAAAAAGAAAAACATCTTCACAATCACATTGTCTATCTAAAATCGGATTGCATGTATGAGCTCAGACTTTTTCTAGGCCCTGTTTTTAATGAACTTTTTAAACAAGATGGATCACCTGGCGAAATTGAATGGAGCCGGAGAAGATGGACCAAAAAGGAAACTGGAAAAGTAAACTTGAAATTTTTGCAGAATGCTTTGGAAAAGAGACTGGACTCTCTAGTCAAATATGTGAGTTATAAGGAGAAGGATTTACTAAGGGTGATTTATAAATATTCAGTAGACAGGATTCAATTCCCTACAGCAGACAATCCTCAATATTCTGCTGTTCTAAAGTCTATTTACTCTCCTATCACAACTTCTCTACCTTTTGACTTACTGGTGTGTGCTGGAGGTATCAATGACAAGATTCGCGACACTTATTTGGGCCTTCCTAAAAAGCTTACTAAGCCTAGGAATTATGTAAGAGCAGTAATACTAAAGGGAGAAAAATACGAGAACGAAAATTTCTATTGTGAAATATCTGATAATAAAATGCAACACCTAATGCTTATGGTTGATAAAAAACAAACTATTGGAGATTACCTTGGTAAAAGCCCATTATTATCACAGGAAATAAAAGATGAGTATGCTGATATAGACCACCAACGTGTGTGCCTTGCAAATAGAACAGTAAGAAATTATCAAAATAAATATAGCATTACTTTTGTTCAAGCTACACATTCCCGTCTAGAAAAATTCTTAAAAGCTGTTGAAAATGAAAAGAACAAACCAGAAAATGGGGAAAAAAGAGAAGAGTATGATGATTTTATGTTCAATATAGTAAAAATGTGTTATGCAGCCATAGCTTATGAATTAATTAACGGTGGTAGAAATAAATCCCACTGGATTGAAATCAACATCGAAAAGGATCCAAAAGAAGGGATGCTCAATTTTGATCCAGATCCTATTAACACAACCACATCTGACTTCATCCAATATGCACTAGACAATGCTGCTGTGCAATACACTGTGCTAGGCAAGTCAGCTATAGTGCTGGCTGTGGGTGACTCTGCTCTTAATTCACATTTCTATTCTCGCAATGGTTTTTCACTGGCATGGGAGAGCATTAAGAAAGCCGCAGAGCTGATCCGAGATTACAATAGCTTCGGAGAATTCGTAGATGTAGTCAGTGAATGGAATGAAAAATTTAAAGAAGTAAAAGAAAAAGTGTTTTTTACAAGTAAAAATTATGCAGAATTTATGGAAGAACCAGAAGAAATAAAGAGAATAGCATGGAATGCAATGAGTCTAGCAGTCAATGATATGATCAACCAAGATACTACTCAAGCTAATTACGGATTCAAAATAACGAGAAGTCACTTACATCCTTTAGATTTTATGGTAGAATTTGATGGAAATAAATATTCCGTAAGAATCAGTATAAAAGATGCAAAAATTCATGTAAAAACGAAGAAATTTGATACCATAGTACAAGCAGCCATGTGGTTGAAGGAAGAAAACAGGAAGAAAAAGGAAAAATAAACCCAGTACTTCGTAGTTTCTAAGTCATTGTCACACCCAAGTCCATTTATTTACTCCAGCTATTAGATATGTCTGTATCCTGTTTCTTCTCTTAACACAGGCATTTATTTCTCTATATTCTAGTCTTCAGTTATCAACTTTTTGTTCTGGTTCTAAGGGTGGGGTGAAGTAGAATAGTTCATGACTAAAGACTTTGTCACAAAAACTGCAAAAGGGTTGTATTTTTACCAAATTGTTGATAAAAGTTAGTTAGTCATGTTTGTGTTGTTTACATTCCACTTGAAGAGACAAAGCTTACAAGTTGTGCATATTCACTGCCAAGTGTCATAGGCAAGCACAGAAAGGTAAAGCTTATATGTAGTGACGGCTGTGGATATCCACTTGGTTCGAATTTTAAAAATTTCGATAATGGTTGGCCACGCTCTAAAACATGTTGTTTATGCGTTGCTGTTTTTTTTTGGTTTTTTGAGAGCATTTGATATACAGTCCAACCTATTTTTAAGCTTTGAAGTAGTTTGCAAGACATCATTCTGGCCATTTTTCAGGCAAAACAGAGATTCCATGATCTGGCCAGTTGGTCCACTATAAACCTGTATTAAAGATGACAAATGCCAATTTTTAAACCTACACACCTTGCTTCTTTATTTAAACGGCTGTCCATCAAACACAGACAACTCTACTACTGACAATTTTCCCGCCCAATTGTGTTGCATTTTCATTTTCTTGGGGATAAACCAAGATGAACCAAGCTAAATGGCTACCTGGATACTCTCAAAAAGGCAAAAAAGACACATTTTGGACGTAGTTTTGTTTACTGGGACCTTCTAGATAAAAAAAAAACTCTGGTTTTTATGCATACAGAGTGTGTTCTCCAGTCATTTATGTGTACAGTCATTTATGGGTATGTTTTTGTGCGCATCTCAACCTCGACTCTTTCTGCCCCCTGCGCACTTGTAGGAGGCTTGAAGGGTTAGAGCTGCGCAAACAGTCTTACTTGTAAGGTAAATCCAAGCAATTTTCTTGATAATAAATGCATTAAGAGACTTTTTTTCTTTTTACCGTCAAAAACATGATATAAAAGGGTATCCATACCCTTTTATATACATACCCCCTTAGTTTGGTTTACCTTGATCCCCAAGGCAAATGAGGTCAAACTGCATTTAAAAAGGTTGGCAAGGCTGGGCGCGATTACTAGCCAACCAATCACCCTCCAGCCCAGACCCATGCTAGATATGGCACGGCTAGAGCTTCTTTATGTGGTAGCTGGGTAAAAAAGTGTATAATAATGGAATAGAGTAGATTTTTTACTCCAACTTACAATATTTTAGGAAGAAAACAATGTCAGACTCAGGGTTTTCTCAACTGACTCAAAAGTCAGCTCATTGGAACAAGGAGAACCGCCTTTTGCTCATTGAAGAGCTGCGAAAACAGCCTCTTCTCTGGAGTGAGGATGGTTTTGGTGGAATGCAACGACTAAATGCCATTGAACAGATCCGCAAGAGTGTCAACAGCATCCAAGGAGACTGTCCTTTTACGCGTAACTCCTGTTTTTGAGCACTTAAAGGCTAAAAGCCAAGCTTGAATTGCAGATCGTCAGATTGCAGACAAGTTGAGTGACTTGATTTGCGCCTATAACAGTCTGGCCGACAAAATGAATCGGGACAAAGCAGCTGGTCTGGAGGTTAAGCAGCCCGAATGGGAGTTTTTCGACAACTTGAAGTTTCTTGGTGCTCTTGATAAAGAGTCAGTTTTGTTCTTTTGATAGGATTAAACGCCATTTTGACTAGCTTTTTTAGAGTAGAAGAAGAACTCAGCTCACAATCATTTACTGACCAACAGTTTCCAAGTACTCTAGCCTTCTTCAACAGCATTGACCAATCAGCCCTCCAATCTGCTCCAGTGGAGGAGAAAAATGGGGAGCAAATTGGTAAATTATTTCTTAGTATTCTGGAAGCTAACGGCCTAGTTAGCGACCTAGTTGTTAAGTAATGTGGCAAAAAATTCTGACCCTACTAGGATATAGCCCGCTCCCCCAGACAAGCACATCTGAGTCATAAATCACTCGAGAACAAGCTGTGGATGCATAAAAATAGCATGCATACCAGAACTTCTTTATGCGTAGGTCGTTTTATGAAAAACTATGTTCAGAATCTTCTCATTACCTCAGTGGACCCTCCTTATAGAGTGGTCCTTTAATCGTCCATTCCCCTCCCAATACAACCCTTAAACCCTTTAAACATGGGGTAAGTGATATTCTTGTAGATATTTTTTTTTGTGGGAGGGAGAGAATGCGGGGGGTATATCCTAGTAGCTCCAAAACTCTTCATAACTTTTTTATACCGACTATGGGTAACTATCTTTTCTGTCGTATAAAAGTCTATCGAACAATAGGTGATAGCCTAGCTACCAAGAAAGCAACTCAAGGAGATGTTGAGTGGACTGACGAAGACCGCCTTTTGCTCATCAAGGAGTACCAGAAACATCCTCGACTTTGGGACACCACCCACAGTGACTATCTGAAACCAAGTGGGGCTGTCTGTGATATCAGAGCTCGTTGTAAGGCCAACAGTTTGCTGGCCTCTTCTTTCAACAAGCTGGAGAGGCAACCTCATACTCGTTGGTTCCTTTGTGGGAATAATGTGAAGCTTAATAAATATCTGACTTACAGACCAACAGATCAAAGCCCAACTTAATGCTCTTCGCCAACAATACAAGAAGTGCTTAAAAGAGATGGAGCAAGGAGGCAGTCGATCGGATTGGCCTCTTTTTGAACACCTCAAGTTTTTAGGCAATTTCAATGGAGGGTAAACATTTCTCTATTAAGAGCAACAGAGAAGATTACCATTGACTTTGCAAACATATAGAACAATTCTAATAGGGTCCACTCTCGATAATCCGACCCCCAAGGCTGGCTCCCATGGGGGTCGGATTATTGAGGGTCGATTGTATTTAGTTTTAAGAACCGCAAGATATTTTAAGTCACTTGTCTGTGCCAGATACTCCAAAAGCACCGAACAATTCGCAAGATGAGAAGGAGGAAAGGAGTTTGTTGACCTAGTTATTATTGCGTATATTTATAAAAACATAGAGAGATTTAGACACTGACAACAATCCAGCCGACGGTGCCAAGTGGACTTTTAGGAAAAACTTGCGTCTAATCAAAGAGTATCAGAGACACCCCCGTCTTTGGTCTCCCACCTACTCCGTCTACAACCTGAGACACAGCTGTGGAGGAGGGGTGATCAGGCGGTCTCAGGAGATCGAGTTGATCACCGAAGCTATAAACAAGTTCGAGAAGAGGCCTTTCACGTGTAAGTTGATACCAACCCGGTCGATATGATGCATCCCTGTACAACCCACCATTTTAACTAGTAGGGAGCAGAAGCGACTGGGAGTGGTGTATATCCTAATGACGGCAACGTCACTGAACAATTTTTAGACATCCAAGTGCTCCAGCAGATCCGTCAACTACGCATGAAGTATCGCAACCACTACAAAGCTTTTGTGGTGGACGGCAAAGAGCCCAAGTGGCGACTGTACAAGTACATGAAATTTCTTGAAGACAGCCTGGGCATTACTGATCCAAAAGAAGTGAGCATGTAAGCCATAAATTGCCAAATGATTTGCCGCAAAAACATCTTTCTTTTAGCAAGCAAGAGCACATCAAACCAGTGCAAAAAGAGCAAAATATTGGTAACACAAGTGGCAAGGAAGTTTCCCCAAAGCGACGTCCTTCTATCTCATCTCTGCAGGAACAGAACAAGGAGAATCAGTTGGTCAAAATCCAGCCGAAAATTTCCTCTTTTCTTTCTCTGGACAAATCCGCCAACAGCAGCAGCTCTGATTCCAATCCAGGTGCTGAAATAGGAGTTTCTAAACTAAAAAAAATGTGCATGGCATGAGAAGCCCTCGGCCTGCCCTACGGCTTTTTTCATCCCGGGCCCGACTCCCAACCCTAGGGTCTAAACTTTAGCAGTCTATAATCAACAGTTTAAGCGTGAAAATACTTAATACTAAATACTTAATCCAGATGACGTCGTATTCACTCAACCACCTGCCAAAAAGGGGAGGTTGGAGAATGAAGAAGTGTCCAAAGAAGACATTTCCATACTCGATTTGTCCACCAGCAGCGACATTTGGATCGAGGAGCCGAAGAAGGAGGACAACTATTCTTTACGTCCCTCCACTAAAAGAGCTTCCCTGGCTAGTTTGCAGACCAATGGGCTCAAAAACAGCACTCCCCATAGAAATTTCTCTAGAAAATCTATTGAGAAAATGAAGAGATGGAGTGGACTTAATAATTTGGCAAATCCTAGTGCCGAGTTGAACTCTGGCAACAACAACTTCAAGAAAAATCCAAAAGATGTACACATGGTGGAAAGCTTTCTGTCCACTAACTGCACGGTAGAGTCGCCAGATATTGTGTTCGAGAGGGCTCCCCGCAGATCAAGCAATGCTAGTGGAAATTCGGATGATGCGCATACCAGATTTGGTGAGTAGTTTGGTCGAGTGTGTGTGTGTGAGAGAGAGAGAGACAAAATGAAGCTATAAATGCTAGTGATAAGAACGAGGCAACACCTCATAGTAAATTTGGCTTTTAAGCCTCTGTAAGCCAGCAACCGGCACTTTGTTGGGTTTAAACAAACACATCTATACCTGTTGGAATCTATCACACAAAAATTTTAGTGGACTTTGTGGCAGATGCTCTGAAACGAATCTCTTGTGTAAGGCCAAATCGAGTTGTTAGCACCAGAAAAATTATCAAGGATGCCTTGTTTGATGCCGAGTTTGAAGACGACAAATAAAATATAGCACTTACCTCATGCCCCTGCAAATAGTTTAGTCTTATATTTTTAAGTTACTGTATAACCTCTATTAATCCTCCCCTTTCTCTCGTCATGACGGTCGTTGGTCAACGATTTTTTCACCCGACAATTGGGTACTGACACCATACTCAAAAATGTAGCCCTGAATCGCGGCTACATTTTTGAGTATGGTGTCAGTACCCAATTGTCGGGTGAAAAAATCGTTGACCACCGACCGTCGTGACGAGAGAGGGGGGAGGATTAATAGAGGTTATACAGTATCGATCTTTAGCTCGGAATATTTGATTGTACTTGTTGTTATTTTATTTCTAAACTAGCAACGGTTGACACATAATTAATTTTGTTTCAAGTTTTATTCAACAACACCAAGCAAAAGTCCACAAATATTTTTAATTGATTACACTGGTGAGTAATCACTTTCCACTCCCATTAACTTGGTAGACGATTTATGCCAGGGGCAAAGAATATCTGACTGGTTAAAGAATATTAAAAAAGCGCCAAAAGCATTCTCTACGTTTTACTGTCTGTTCTCAAACCCAGCACTTTGTTTTTCTTCTATTTCTATATATACTCTGCATTTTTGCTGAGCTGGAAAGCCGTAAATATTAAGTTGATGTAAAAAAACTTATATAAAGAACACTTTTAGAGCCTGGGCTTAAAACTCAAAGAAAAGAATCTAAGGACCCTTTAAAGACCCCACTTGGAGAGAGGCATCCAGATTAGTTGTAAGCCATTAAGATATTTGTAGTCAGGATGTTTGCCTTTTTGACATTTGTGTTATATCGAGGTTTGACTGTATTATTATTACTAATAATATTATTAGTATAAAATTAGAAAATATAATTTTAAAGCATTGTTCTGGCCGCAAATAAGGCGGTCGCTGTCTGCAAATTGTCGTTGTGCCAATTTATAATCATATTTTGACCGTCATATCTCTTAAAAATCAATTTTATTACACACCTAGAGCTAAAAAATAACTCTAGTCATTTTTTCTTTCTTCTTTATACTAAAAAGAGATGAGTATAACTAAGAATTTTTTAGTGAGAAGGCACATCACATTTGTAGAGAGACCAGTAGATGCCCACTCTAACTGGATGGCAGACGTGATAGCGCCGAGGTAGAAATGAAGTGTATCTATGCTTTATTTCGTCTGGCTAAAAAAGTAAAATAAGACGTCCAAACCAAAAATAGCTTACTTTTTTAGACAAAATTATTCTGGTAAATCTGGATCTTGTCTGTACCTTGTATAAAAAATCTTATAAAATATTGAGTTTTTACTCAGAATTGTCAAAGTTTTGGAGATGTGTGCAAATTAAACAAAATACCCGAGCATCATCTGGATTAAATCCCCAGTTTAATGCGTAATTGGCGTAAGGCTGATCGGCATCTGGTGGGATGTATCTTCCGGCCTGGATCAAAGAAGAGCAGAGCGAGGGTGCAGAGATGCTTTGGGACATCTTCAGTTTTGTTTTGAAAAAGGACAAAAATGATAAGTGAAAAACTGACCTGCGATACCACTGAGCCATGCACACCTCCTCCGGGTCGGCAAACGTGGCTTGTATCAAACTTTAATTACTTACAGCTTGTTTAAAACCTAATGAAAAAAATGCTTGTAAAACAAATTCTTCTTACTTGTGAACAGCTACATATTCGGTAATTGCTCATTTTGTCAGCTGAAAGAGAGAATAAAACTGTTAAAAATCTGCTCTTGAGAAGTCGATCGATTGTTTAATCAAACAAAAGCTCTTTTGATAAAAGAACAAGTAAAAAATGAAGAGAAGGGATTGAAATGCTCAACAGCTGTCGCTTTGACACAAGTGGGCGATATCTTTTTCTTAAAACATACGAGTTCAAATGTATTAAAACGTGAGAGCCCAGTTTTCATCGCGAATTTGGAATAGAATGGATGAAAAAGTTGGTCAAGGAGCCGGAAGACAAAACAATTAAGCAGTAGTACACAAAATTTAAAGAATATGTTATATATTTTCTGTTTTTGCTGTTGTCTTCAATTTCTGACCTTTGGCAATGTTCCCTTCTATTCCAATTTTCAGCTTTGGGTTAAGCTGGACACTCTTCAGCCGGGGATATTCGTAGCAACAAAGGCAGCAGCTAGCTAAAACCATAGGTACAAAGCCGCCTCTAAGTATAAAAATGACCATATTTGCCGGCCGGTGGCAGCGGCCTATATTAAAGCCTATGGTGCTGGAATAGGCTTTTGAGGACACATTTAGGAAAAAGATCTGTAGCGTTTAATTAGCCAAAATAACCTTATTCCTCTTTTAAAAGACTTTTCGAAAAAAGTGGCAGATTTTATGGGACAATTATCTAGCATGAGACACAATCAGCCGAATATCTTTGACAAAACTGATGGTTTCTTTGTAGTCATATCACGGACATCTACTCCATTTCTCGACTTCAACACATTGTCAGGACGGGGTGAAGCTTTGTTATTAGTCTTTGTACCAAATCCAAGCAGTCGTTTTTGTCGAATCAACAAAGCATCTTCTAAAGTTATTGGTTTTTATATAAAAAAATATATATATAAACAACTTTCTAAGCTACCTGCACAGCATTTTGTCAGTAGGAAGCTGGAGATAATAACAAGAGCCAAAAATACAAGAACTTTCATGTCTAGAGTGTGATGTAAAACAGAAATTGTGGGCAATTTTTAATGGAGAACTATATATATAAAAGACAAAACCTGTTCAACGTGTGCATGTGAGTGTGCACAAGGTTTCTTTAACAGCCGATCGTTGGTTTATAGCCTTAAAGGTCTTTTTGTTTTTCAATCAATTTGAAAATAGAAGTATAGTAGTGAGTCACAACTCTTGTTTGTATATTATTGGGGAGGGTATAAAAAGAGAGAAAGAATTTTAAATAAATGGACTTAGAAAATAACTAGAAGAAAGATTACTAGCCACGGTGTTGTAGGGATAAGTAGGTGGGTTGGTATATTCTCCAGCTGACAACATACTGCTGCTAGTGCCTACACTGCCCACACTGAAACTAGGTTCGTAATTGCCCACGCCATCATAAACCTCTGGCAATCGCAGCTTCCAAAGGCAGAGAAGACAAGCAAAATAGAAAGTAAAGTAGCCAGCTTGGTAAAGAAACTACTTCGCCTTGTCATGATTAACTAAAAAATATGTATATGGACAGATCTATGCTAAAATACCGTAAAACCTCTAATAATACCCCCCCCCTTAATTCAAAATCGTGTTTTTGGCATTGTGTTTTTGACCCACTTTTTCCAGGTGTCTCTCAGGCAGCTTACCACCCAAATTGTAGCTAAGACAATAAGCTACAAGTTAAGTAGTAAGTTGCCTGAGAGACACCTGGAAAAAGTGGATCAAAAACACAATGCCAAAAACACGATTTTGAATTAGGGGGGGGGGTATTATTAGAGGTTTTACGGTAGACATTTTGTAAGAATTTCTTGTCTGCTAGTGTCGGAATTCCAAGCAGCAAAAATGCAGGCCTTGTTCCAAAATTACTATTGTAAATTTCGTATCAAATGTGGGGATAGCACCTGTTGTAACTTTAGGTAATAGCCACTCTCTCTCATTCCAGATGAACAATGGAACAGCAAAATATTGGTGAAGTCCGCTTTTTCTGGCTGTACGGAAAGCCAAAAAGGAAGCAGGAAGTAGAGCAGAACCATTAGGCGCCAACTTTCCGCTCATATGGTCACTTTTGTCTAAAGGACAGCTTTCATAAAACTTGTTCATCATTTTTACCGGAGAACAGGAAGATTATCTGCTATATTTGCAAAGCAGCGGAATGTAGGATTACTGATCTTGTTGTGGAAATGCACTTTTTATTTTCACTCTCTTCTTTTCTCATTACCAAACAATTTGCAAATTTAATTTTCATTCTTTTTTCATTCGTCATACTTCGTATTCCAACTAACCTCGCTGTCATATTTTTGATAGCAAGATTTTTGTTTCACTCTGTTGCCGGTATCAGGGCCGAGTCCCTTGTGCAGGCATCAGGGTTGGGGCTGGGGTTGATTAGGGTTTTGGGTAGGGGTTTTGGGTGGGGCTGGAGGATGGAAGTACCGGAGGGATTCCGGACAGGAATTCTGGAAAAGAATTGGATTCCTAACGGGCAAATTACCGGAATCCGTACGCATATGCATAAGCATTTTATAAAAATAATTCCCCACAAGAAAGCTATTTTCCGATCCTTTTAGTCATAGAAATCCAGTTCTTGGGAAGTCGAAAAGTAATGGTATTTTTAGGTACTACACTAAGGAAACTAAGCCATAACTAGTGCTGGAGACCGAACCGGAATCCGTACAAATTCCGGTCACCAGAATCCGTCTTTTTCTCAAATGTGATATGATGCAAAGAAAAAATTTTCTCTAGCCATGCTGTTTCTTCTCAAACCCAGCACGTTGAACTTGTTCGATTTGTATATATCCTCTGTATTTTCACACAACTTCGCTATCATTTTTTTTGATAGCATTATTTTTGATTCCCTCTGGTACCATTACCAGAGGGTTGGGGCCGCTAGGCGGGGGAGTTTTTACGGGGATTTTTGGGGGATTTTGGGAGATTTTGGG
>BBSZ01012420.1:0-12418 GCA_000981365.1 Subanguina moxae | reverse complement strand
ATGTTTTGCTGGTGTCTTCTGGGCATGTTATATACCAAAACGTAGCCTAGAATCTAAGCTAAATTTTGGTATATAACATGCCCAGAAGACATCAGCAAAACATAGGTCAAAAACACAATGCCACAAACACATTTTTTTGAATTAGGGGTGCCAGTTTAACGAGGTTCGACTGTATCGCGTGCAATACTAAATAAATAAAGTGAAATACCACTATTTCCTTTTACATTAAAGAGTCTTTCTTAAAAAGTGTAGCGAGTCATAATTTGCGGCGAGTCGTTGTTATACCGTTTTATCGGTTTCAGATTTTACGGAACGCCAATTTTATCGGTTTGGTCCATTTTGCCGTTTTCCCACCACCATGCTACTTTTTGCAATTAAACATCCTTTCCTTTTTGGACAACGAAGTAATTTGATTACAAGCGCACACTATATAAGCATTGCTTTTGGTATAGAGTCTTCAGCTTTGCTTGTGCAATTGGTCGGCTCTACCACGCTCCGTCTGAAATTCTCGTCATCTTGATATGTCTAAGAAAAATAAACAAGATTCTGGACCGAACAAACAACGTGAATTCGAAGCAGAGACTGCAGAGGGTTTCGTCCGCCGTGTCACTGGTGGTGGAAAGACGGCCATGACAGCGAATTTTGAAGAGGGGCGCAAACAGCAGCGACATGTCTACAACTTCATGAGCAACGGAGATGTACGTGTTTGAAGGTTATTTCCGGCAGAATAATTCAAATCTTGGTACTGCTGTATTATACCCCCCGTATAATACAGTATAATACAAATCCCGTATAATACAAAGTATCATATGAACTTCACCATATAAGAAGCATTTTTCGACCATTTTTAAAGGGATTAAGGGCTGTATAGGGAAGGGAAGAGACAAGTAATTGCTCACTCCGGTAAAGAGAAGATTTTGAACATAGTTTCCCTCACAGGAACCTACCGCACAAAGAGGCACTGGTACGCGTGCTATTTTCATGCATCCAGAGCTGCTTCTTGAGTGATTTATGTCTCAGGTATGAGTGTATGCGCATCTCTAACTCTCAAGCCTCCGTCGCCCCCGTAAAGCATTTATTTCTCATGAGTATTGCTCGGATTCATATCACAGGTAAGTCTGTGTCTCTGGCTGTAAGTCTGTAAGGTAAGTCTCTAACTCTCAAGCCCCCTTCACACCTTTGCGGGAGCTGAGGGGCTTGGAGTTGAGATGCGCACACAAACATTCCTGAGACATAAATTACTCGAAAATAGCTCTGGATGCATGCAAATAGCATGCATACCAGAGCTTCTTTATGCGTTAGGTCCTTGTGAGGGAAACTATGTTCATGATCTTCTCTTTTCCTGGGTATGCCCTCCTTAGAAAATGGCCTCTCACTTGTCCCTTCGCCTCAGTTTAATCCAGTGGAGTCCAAATCTTTTATATTTAGAAGAATCGCTATTCTAACGTCATTCTCTACAATGAAGGTGCAGTGCATTTAGAGAAGAAAAATCCTGGTGACACTACCTACATCCATGCTACTAAAATTAGGTCGAAGTATGGCAATTACATTCTAGCTCAAGTAAAGCAAAGCTATAAACTATCCTTCTGTCCGGATTCTCATTATCCTCTCTTTATATTTAGGGTCCAATGGCATCTACCCTCCTAGATTGGTATCGTCTCATTTGGCAGTATCACATCAACGTCATAGTTTGCCTGTCGCCTATGGATAACAGCGAAGACTTCACCAAATATTTCGAGAAAGAAAAAAAGGCAAAGATGACGGTAGGGTTTTTTGTTTTCCATAATCTAATTTTCTCTACCTTCTTTCTTCAGTTCAAGCAATTCTCAATCAAAACATTCGCTGTTCGTGAAGAAGGTCCTTTGCGCATGTATGAGATCCGAATTAAAGGCGGTGATAATGCAGGCACACAGCGTTCTCTTTACATTGTCCATTTTCGTCATTGGAAGGTTTGATTAAGATTGCAAAAAAGTTATTCTAGGGCTGTCTTATAAACGATACACGGTGAATTGCGGATCGCTAAAATTTGGCCAGACGAGGCTTCAAATTCGTGATTTTTTTTACATATATCTTTTTGTTTTTTGCCTTTTCATTGCTCCCAGGAACTTGCTTGATTTTTTAACCACAAAGCGCCCAAAAAAGGAGGCAGAAAGTGTCCCGAAAATATGAATTTTAAAGTTTCTATGACTTGATTTTGGCGACCCACAATTTACTCACAATCATAGCTGGCTTTATTGTATTTTTAGCTGTCTCGTCCCATTGACCCTAAGGAGCTGCTGTCTACAATTCGTTCGACGTGGGCTTTAGAGCAATCAACTGCCTCGGTAACTGAGTCGAAGGATTCGATGACGTTAGTACATGGTTCAAGTGGAGTGCGCAGGACTGGAACATACGTGGTGACTGCGATGCTTTGCAAGCAGGTTTTTTTAGTGGTGATTGAAAATTTTGTGAATCCGAATTTTCACATGTAGATTCGCGAAAAAAATCTTGTATCCGTGGTCACTGCTGCTTCTTCGGTTCGTAAGTATCGTTATGGTGTGATGCGCAACAAGTTGATGTTTGCTACAATGCTTGAAGCTGTGATTCATTTCAGCGCTCATCAAGGACTTGTAGATGGCAAAAGTGGCGAGTTTACTGCGGCTATAAAGGTAAATTCTTGTGTAAATATTAGTCTTTACGTAACTTTAATTTTCAGGTAATTCGAAAGGCTCTGCTTAATCACAAGTCCAAAGAAAGTGAGAAAGAAGACAACGAGCAAGAGGAAAAGGATGAAGAATGATCAATAAACTGTGATAAAAGAAATCAGTTCTTTCTTGTTCTTTGTTGTGATAGCTTGTATGGTGATAAAGCAGGCAGCGAATGCTGTATGATCGATTAATTTCATCTGCCATGACAGTTCCTCGTTCATAAGGAACTCTCTTCGCCATCCGGCCCGCAAATAGCAATGATCCCCAAATTGCGTATACAGTCGACGCTCGATTTAACCGACCCTCATAAAGCTCGATCTGCAGCTGGCTCCGACCATTTGTTCCCCTCAAGTTTTGACATCTTTTGCCAATTTTGGTAT
Source organism: Subanguina moxae (assembly GCA_000981365.1). NCBI lineage: Eukaryota > Metazoa > Nematoda > Chromadorea > Rhabditida > Anguinidae > Subanguina > Subanguina moxae. The sequence continues at coordinate 9,351 of BBSZ01012420.1, read as the reverse complement.
TGATATCTCTAAGGCAAAAAAATCGTAAGGATTCTAAATTTGCAAGTCGTTTTTAGACAACTCAACAATTTCGCCTTTAAAAATCCAACTCTTGATTTAACCCACGATTTCAACTCTCGATTTAGTCCGTTAAATCGAGGATTGACTGCATTAGAAATTTTCGGTCGTTCGAACCGAAAAACGGACTTTCACTGGGACAACCCAAAGCAGAAACCCAAAAGCAAATTCTTCGGGCAGTCGAACATGTCAAAAAGTTTAAACTTGTTTCAACGTCTTTAATTCTCTTCGAAATGTTAAACATCTTTTGAGGACACATCTCCCAAACATTTCTTATTCGAGCACTTTTTAATGTCTTTCTATTATGTTAAAGGAAGCTTGTATTGAAAGTAATTTTCACAAGTTTAGGTGCTTATCCGTACTTTAACCAAACCAGTTGGATGTCCATTTCGAGTAAATATTTTTCTTTATGTTCTGAAAACCTTTTTTCTGTGCGAACTAAAGCTTTCTAAAGAAGGTTTAGAATATGTAAAAGACCGTTTTATAAAGTAATTTTCAATTTTTGTAATATCGATCAAATGACAGTTTGGCATCTATGAATCTTCTTTAGAAATTCTAAATTAGAATACTGAGTATTCAATACTCTAATAATTAGTACACAAAAATTCGGTAGCTAAAAATGAAGAATTGCGCCAACTAAACATCCACTTTATTATAGAGAGGTTTTACTGCATACCTTATTTCTAGAATTTTGGAGCTGTATGTCCTCAAAAAGAAACTTACGTTCGAAACTTTCAAGAATAAGTCCTTAAGCGAATGTTTTTCGGTTTACTGTGTTTACTTGGAAAAGCAATTTATTCTGCAACTTACATTTTATTATCTGTTTGTTTGTTATCAAAATCTAATCAAACGATCGGTGGAACACATTCATTGTTCTTTTTCTGATCGAAAAAAAATCCACTGCTGACTTAAAGTTCTCTACATGTGTTTGAGTGAAAAAGAATATTTTTTTGCCGCCACTACTTTCATCCATTTCCTACTAAATTCAACAAATTCTTTTTGCAGTATTAGCTAATCAAGTCGAATTAAAATTGCAATCATGGCTTCTCGTGAAATACAGGCAGAGCTGGACGCCATAGCTCTTGCAAAAAAAATCAGCGAGGACAAGCTAAAAGAACAGGTTGCTTTGGAAGTGCCAGCAGAAGATGTGGATGCTCAAGATGAGTCCGACGATGGACTGGTATGAATATTGGTCATACTCATTCTTAAAGTTTTTACTATTCAATCAATTTTTAGATGGAAGATGAGAGCATTCTGGGAATCAAAAAAGATGGCTTGCCTGACTATGACGAAGATGCGATCACCATAGAAGGCGATCTCAACCTAGACTTTCAGGTAGTTTTGCAGTTGTTCAATTAAAAAAGAAACGTTTCAATTGTATTTTCTTTAGTTGCTGAAGCGAATTCCATGCCCATACACCAATGTGATTGCCGAGTTTGCTGATGTGGAAATATTCGCCATCTCTGTTGACAGCTTTCTGCTCGAACTCACTGCTCATAGATATCACAATTGGCTGCTGGGAGGGCAGACAATTGTTTTGGCCAAACAAGTTTGATTTTTTGGTCATTTCTTTTTGCTAAAGAACTCTTAATTCGTTTTTAGATTGACCATTTTCTAAACGCTTTGGAAGAATTGAGCGCTAAATTTGTGCTAGTGTGGTTTTCTGATCTGGTGCCTTTATTTGAAAAAGATGCATATCTCTCATTTCTCCACTCTTTTGCCATCGCTTATCTGTCTTCTCATGCCAAGTGGAGCAATAGTCTGGAGTGCTTTGCAAACCCTCTGAATAACCAATGGATTGAATATTTACATCGACTCACCCCGTCTTTTATGCTCATGTCTTTGGAGAATCCCAGTTGCGACTTCGTCAATGAAGACATTGATTTCTCATCTCGCTTCATCTCCATAGGTGAGTACTTTTTTTTAAAATTAAAAACCAAAGAATATTTTTAATTTAGCAAAAAAAAAAGTTTTTTAAGTGTGAGTCAGACCTTCAGACGATAGAAAAGCCCAAACAAAAATGTGCAGGGCACGCTTTCTTTTTAGTCATCGGTGTACTTTTTTGTGGTCTTTCAAAAACTTGAACTAACCAAAGTTTGGGCGAATTATTAAGTATGATCCTTTAATCAAGTCCTATATCAAGTATGGTCCTTTAAAAAGAATACGTGCAAACAGTGACTATCAGCTTTAGTAGTTATACTTCTGGTCATGCTTTGGTAAACAAGCGTTTTCTTTAACTTCTGCTTTCGGCATTGGTTATTTTCCGTTCTAAAAATCGGTTATCGATTACTTTTCAGCCATTCACCTGATTACCTCTGCAATTCCTGTGGTCCTCTTCAACGGCTTCACAATCAATTTCTCCAATGTAATGGCTTATCGTCTTTCGACAGTTCCTCTCTCAATCACTAATCTGGGGGCCAAAATTGCTAAGAACTGGGAGGAAAATTATGGTCTGCCCTTTTCTTTGTTAATATTTCCGCACAATATTCCTACTTTTACAGAACTGCCAAAGAAAATTTATTGCGTTGATGTGGAAAAAAGTCAATCTGTTGCCGATTTCTGGGCCTCCATCATTCGAGAGGAGATTCAACGGGACAGAAAAAGTGACGAGGATTTTGAGTGCTTCTGCATTGCCACTCTCATCTCGGCTTTGATCTGCCAGAAATTGGGTGTTTCTAGAAGATATCCAGAAGAGTCTACTAGTCAGAAGAGTCCACCACCTGCTGTGAATCACCATAGAAGGAGGTTGTGCCTTTCTGCTGCCGCTAAATTTAGAGCCATTCAGTCGCAGGTTTGTTGGCTTTCATAACATGTGTCTTGTTAAAGCAATGAGTATTTTTAGTGCATCAAGTTCGCTATAGATGACTTGTGGGATGGACGATTGGTATACGGTATATACAAGCGAGTGGCCAGCAAAACAGAGGTTGTTTTTTGGCCTCAGTAAATCATTCCTTTTGGAATAGTTCATTACAATTATTGTGCCTATTACGTTTTAATTTAATCGTTACGAATTTCCGAAGTTTTAGGTTCTCCCATACCGTCTGCAAGAAGAGTTTGCTCAATTGCACAAGGCTGCCGGACTCAGTGTAGCTGTGTCTACAGACGTTAAAGACTCGCTAATGGATCCTGTGACCCCGGTGGAAGATCAAACGAGTACAATGCAGAGTCTGAAGATGTTCCAAGTGGAGAGTGAGTTGCTGAATGAGTTTATTCCTGAGTTGCAACTGGTAATTTGTTCGTTACTTATTTATACTAATATCTTCTAAAAATTTTTTGTTTGAAGTTGATCAAAACACATCCAGTTGATCATCACGAAGCCAACATCGCAGATGTCTTCTCGAGCACTCTCAAATGGCGCTTTGCTCCAATTGTCGACAAAATGCTGAGCACTGAAGAGCCCAAAGTAGAACAAGCGCCTACCGAGAAACCGTTGAAGCAAGAGGCATGGCGAATCCGAAGAGCCATTATGAAGCAGAATAGACAGAGACAGACCCTTTCCAGATGGTGGAATTATCATTCTCTGATGGAAAAAAATTCTTATAATTGGTTATTATAGGTATCAAAACTTTGCTGATTCTCTAGAAGGCAGAGGAAATGACTTGCTTGTGGATTTCGCAAGAACACCAAGACTTCCACAGATTACAGAAAGAGAGGCAGACTCAGTGCCGGCAGCGCCCGCCAGAAATGTACACAATGGAGCACAGGTTAAAGAAGGAGGTTCACCTGCTAAAGGCAAGAAAGGTGGGTTTTTGTATCCAAATATCCACTTTTTAAGCAACCCTAACGTCAAAAAACTTTGCCACCGTATAACTTCTATTAATACCCCCCCTCTCGTCACGACGGTCGGTGGTCAACCAGAACCACCCCACAATTGGGTACTGAGACCATACTGAAAAGTGTAGCCGAGATTTAGGGCTATATTTTTGATTGTGGTGTCAGTACCCAATTGTTGAGTAATTGAGCCGTAAAAAATAGTTGACCACCGACCGTCGTGACGGGAGTGGGGGAGGTATTAATAGAGGTTATACGGTATGCTCTTTTCTCAGTGTCGAGCACGGCTATTCCGTGTAAGCTTTTTTTACCTATTTAATTACATTGCATTTCAGGATCAAAAGCAGCCAAAGAACCGCAGCTATCCAAAAAAGATCAAATCCTAAAGGCAAATCGTGACTCGATGAACAAGAAACAAGTCGAAAGCGACAAGACCAAGATCGCCTTTGCCACTCAAGTCAAGGCCAATGCGAGTTCTCAATATTTGCTTAACTTGCTTCTTAAAATAATTCAATTTTCAGGCTATTTCTTCTCTGGAGGAAGTGTTTCGCAAGCTGGAGTTGGACGAATCTAAAGCTTTTTGTATTTATGAGAAAGTCATTCGCTTTGCTGAGATCTTCATTGACAAACTGTCTACTTTTGAAACCTTGGTATAGTTTCCTTTTTCAAATTAATTGAAGGCTTTCCTTGTCAGTTTGCAACTCAACCTAATTTGATTATTCTTTGACAAATTTTATTTAATTAGTTTAAAACGAGTACTATTTTAGGAGCAGAAAAGGAATGGAGCCTTGGATTTGGTAGAAGCGATTAAGAGTTGTTTAGCCAAGCATATGAACTTCTTGGAAGAACCACAGAGAGAGAAGGTTTTAATCACTCAGTTCTATTTTCAATGGAACACCCAAAAACTTATTTCAGGTTCGCTATTTGTGGCTGTCCCTCGGTTTTGTGAAGTCCACAGCCAGGAGAAGGGGCGATAAGCGACTCGATTTGGAGATGAACTTGGTTGATTATCAACTCTACCATGGTGGTCGTTTCATCGATATTTTGTCTGACCCAAAAAAAGATGATCGTGTGACTGGCTTCTCTCCTGATGGATGGCAGCGCAAAATGCTTGATGTGGTGGATCAGTGTTAGTCTTTGTTTTGCTATAGTCCTGGCCAATTGGGAGGAGGGGGGGTTCTCTAATCCAGTACAGTCCAGCAACTTATTTTGCGCATGAAATGCGCCAAATATTAGCACAAAACAGTATTTTTGTTGCTAGAAGTTGAAAAAAAAACTAGAATGGAGAATCTAGTTTCTCATTTTTTCGTTTATCCTATATATCAATGGGCACTTCTTTATAGTTAATTGCGTACCCAGTTTATTTTTTTGTTACTTTGTAGACAAGTCAGCTTTGATTGTGGCTCCCACTTCTGCGGGTAAAACCTTTGTTTCCTACTATTGCATTGAGAAGGTATTGCGCAAGAGCAATGAAGATGTGGTCGTCTACATCTCCCCGTCCAAAGCTTTGATGAACCAGGTTTCTTGGTTTGGATACCGACTCTATCGACTAATTTTTTGTGTTCAGGTGGTCGGCTCAGTGTATGCTCGGTTCCGGAACAAGCCGATGGTGGGGGGCAAGGTACTGTACGGTACCTTTAGTCCTGAGTACAGTGACAATTGTATGAACTGTCAAGTGCTTGTGACTGTGCCAGAGTGTTTGGAGGTGATGCTGCTGTCACCAGATCCACAAGTGCAGGCCTTTGTCAGTCGTATCAAATACGTGATTCTCGATGAAGTTCACTGTATCAAGTAAGCAGTTGTAGTCAAATAATATTTCTGAAGGCTTTCTTGACTGCATTTGATTTGTGAAATTAGAGCTAGTCCTCTGAAAGGCGCTTCAGTGCGCAGTTTATTGCTTTTGGTGGGGGGGGGGGGGGGGCATAATTCAGTAGAGTTGAAATTTTTTTCACGGTTAAGCACCACACTTTTACAGTCATCTATGGTTTTCTTTGTGATTTCAGTGCGTCGGCCCAAGGCCATATCTGGGAACATATATTCCTGTTGATCCGGTGTCCTTTCCTGGCCCTATCCGCCACCATTAGCAACGTGGAGGTGGTTAAGCAGTGGTTGCAGACAGCAGAGAGCAACAAAGCCTTGAATGGAGATCACGCTAGACAAGTCGAGGTGATTACCTACGATGAACGATGGTCGGAACTTGAGTTGGCCGTCCACAAGATAAGAGAGTGTCCTCGAGAAGTGTCCTACACCACCGACATTGAACTATTTGTAAGAGGCAACAGTGTCCAGAGCAATGCTCATCCCAGAGACTTCGACAGCACTGAGCTGTCCAACGGAGGAGAGTCCAGAGTTGAAACTCCTGTTCCTTCTGAAGTGGGCGGAGACAAGAGGTGGGAAGCCCTTCCGTTAAAACTAACATATTCATCTTTCCTAATTGAAGTTCCACTTGGGATTCCCTAGTGCAGCACTTCCACCCCTATGGTGTATACAAGCCAGAGAAGTTGAAGATGTTTGGCATCCCCGCAGACCAACGGCTGACAGCCCGTCAAGTGGTGGAGTTGTACTCAGTGATGTCCGAAATAGATGAACAAGTCAAGTAGGTTTATATATCCACCAATTATAAATCATATTCATATTGGTTAATTTGGAGAAAAGAGTTTGAGCCGTCCGCCTTCTTCCACTACACCATTGGGTCGGAGGATGAACCTGTGTGGTTGACAAGAAAAGGGCTGCGTGACTATGAAACCAAACTGCGCGAGAAGTTTGTCTACTGGTTGGAGCACGAGAAGGACAAGAGCGATAAGGTGTTCGCACTCATGGGCAGGAATGTTAGTGAGGAGTTCGAGAAACGCTCCAAACCTTTCAACATGGTATGTCAATATTGAGTTTGTTCCAAATAGATTTTCACTCCCTTTTTGAAAACACTGGGCATAGCCCACTATTTAAGATGATTTTTGAGCATTTCCTCGAAAACCTCGTGGTTTTAATAAATACCTGTTTTTTTCTAGGCACCGAGTATACAAAAATTTCTTAGAAATTGGAATATAAAAAACAAAATGTTAGAAACTAGCCTGATTCTTAAGATGCGACCAAAGTAAGCCATGGACTTGGTTTTTAGCCATGAGCCTGCGGCTGATCCGAGATCAGAAATGTGCCCGGATTTTGGAGCCACACTTTCACTTGTATCGAAAATTTTTGGGTATGAAAGCTGTAAAAATGGGAAAATTTAGGGATCTTGTGACGGAGGAAAGGAGCTTGGATTAGAGCGTACCGTATACTATCTAATTAGTGTCCACTCTTTGATTTAAAATCGTGTTCATGGCATTGTGTTTTTGACCCACTTTTTGCCGACGACTTTTAGGCAACTTGCCACCAAAATTTTAGCTAACACAATAAGCTAGAATTTGGATGGAAACTTGACTGAGAGTCATCTGACTGGTCGCATCCAAAATTGGCTAAAGTATCCGGATGGGACAAGTTATGTCCTATCCGTTGGTTAAAAAGAATTGGTTCATCAAAAAAATCTTATTTTCCATTCCCTAGTAATTAGTCAAACTACAGCGAAATTCCGCCCTGCACAACGTAATGCCCCTGATGGATGACCTCAAAAAGTCGGATCGCCTTCCAGCCATTTGTTTTAGTGACGACCGAGACATGTGCCAGTTCCTGGCCATCCGAGTGTTTATTGAGTTGCAGAAGCGAGAGTTTAACTGGCGGGCGAGTTCCGACTTCCAGCGTCGCTTCAATCTCAAAGCTGAGGATGTAAGTGTTGAAGGAGGAAATATTTAAACCAACTTACCTTATAAATTGCACAGAAAGCTGCTAAACTAGCCAAACGTCGGCGTGATGAGGAGGAGAAAGAGCGCAAGAAGACCAAGAAAAAGAAGACCACCGTCGGTGAGGACGGCCGAAAAGAGGGAGGACGCTACGAGAGGGATGACGACTTTGGTGATTCAGTCGACCAATTTGCCATGCAAAAGCTGAAATTGGAGGAGGAACTCAAAAGGTTGGATATCTGAGGTTGATATGTGATGTCAACTTTTTTTTCTTCTTAGCTTCAAATTCATGGGCCGGTGGTCGGACGAGGACATCTACAACAACACCATTGAGAGACTGCTAGGCAACCGCAACCGCAGTAGGCCCTCCACACTGCAGCTGATTAGACTTTTTGCCAGAGGGATTGGCTACCATCACGATGGAATGAATGCGGCTGAAAGAGGTGCTGTCGAAATCCTCTTCAGAGCTGGATTTCTCGGCATTGTCTTCTCGACTTCCACACTGGCTTTGGGGTAGGTGATGAATTTTTTGCACTTTTTCTAGTAAAATTTATATACCGTATTTATTCTAATAACTCACCCGGGTGAGTTATTTTTTCGATTAGGTCCTAGGGGTTGAGTTATTAGAGACGTGTGAGTTATTATAAGAAATACGGTATATCAGGTGCCGCAAAAGTTCCAGCGGAAAAATATGTTCATTATACATAAAATTTTGGGCTTAGGATGGGGAGGAGTCTAAGCCTTAGGAATCCGAATCTGAAAGCAATTATGAAAAGTGGCTTGTTTGCCAATTATGGCTGCAAGTAAGGTGGTCGGTCTTTCAAGTCCAAGTTTTGGTCATATCTCGGGAACTAAGCCACTTTTCAAAATTCTGCTTTCAGGTTCGGATTTATGAGGATATTTTAACTACTGGGAGGCCTCAAAATTAAAAGTAGGTACTTTTTATTCAAAAGTATCAAAAGTTTTGGAAAAAAAAAAGCATGGCCAAAAACTGTCAGTTCACGCAAAATTGGCGCCCTAAAAATTTTAAACCAGTTAAAGATTAGTTAAATCACTTGGAGGGTAGGTATACTATGTGGGGGTAGGAAAACCACCTAGGGGTAGCTAAGTTACCAGCTAAACGATGTGGAAAGTAGGTAAGCCGAGACTCAGCGTATACCCTGCTTTACCTAAAGTTAGTAGTTTCCGGCTAGTCTACGCTAGCCTACCCAAGCCCAAGGCTTAGTTTTATGCCCAATTTGTATGGTATTTCACCTAAGTCTTCCCTCTAAGTGGTTTAGCTATCCTCCAAGTGGTATACCTACCCTTCAAGTGGTGTTCCTTTCCTCCAAGTAGCTTAACTACTCTATAGTTGGTTTAAAATTTTTTGCGGCGCAAGTGCATCAGGGCGCAAATGTCCTATGTCTAAGAGAATACGGTATATCAGTTAAAAATAAATTCGAGTTTTAGTATGAACATGCCCTGCAAATCAGTCATCTTTGGTATAGACACTCCAATGCTGACCCCTCTCCAGTTCCGACAAATGTCCGGTCGTGCGGGTCGTCGTGGTTTCGATCCAGCAGGTACAGTTATCTTCATGGCCCTGCCCACCAGCAAGATCCGCAGGTTGTTGACCTCGAGTCTGGCCACCCTCAGAGGCAATGTGCCGTACACCACCTCTTTCATGCTGAAACTCTTCAACTATGTCAAGGGACACATGGAAGAAGTTGCTGCCAGCACTCCAGCCAAGTCTGCCAAGAAGAAGCAG
>BBSZ01012416.1:0-12522 GCA_000981365.1 Subanguina moxae | reverse complement strand
CAAGTGGAAACGGTGAAAGCTCTTCTCCAGGTACGGATCAACTTCGATATTGAATGTGCTAGCGTCTACAAGCTGCTTATGGAGGATGGAGAACTGAGAAAGAAAGTTTAGGGAATGGATAAATGGAGAAGATGAATTTATTTGAGTTGTTTTTTGATATGTTATAGTATGACAATAAAGCGTTTGAAAACGATTCTAGCTTGTTTCGGAAAATGTACTTTTTTAAGACCCAAAATCTTTTTTTTTTGGCGCACTGTACTTTTTTTCAAAATTTTGAGTTCGCAGCCCTGATTTAAACAAAGGTATGAAAAGGTATGCAATGATATGCACACGAACTCTTTTTTGAAGCTGTTTTATGTTTGCTAGACATTTGGCGATGTTTTGCCCCGGCGATGTTATGGCCCGCGTTATTTTGTCACTTATCGTATTCTAAAGAAGGTTTGATAGAGGTGAATTATGATTTTATAGGCTATTTCTCTATTTTTCGAAAAAAAAAACATCCCATAAAATGGTTACTTACGCCTGTCAAACCTTCTTCACAAGATAATAGTAAGGTTAAAAAATTTAGAAAAAATAAAGTATGAGTCTTGCAAAGCAGAGCATAAGTTTTCCGAATTTACAAAAAAAAATCGTCAAATCTATGGAATTTTTTGAAAAAGCAGCATTTGAAAAAAACAACCAGGACTTACTTACCAATGCAACAGTTATTCCTCGTGATTGGCACTAAATGTCAGTGTACCGAGCAGCTTTTCAATGTATTAGAGTTTCACTGTATCAAAACTCGGCTGTACGCGAATTTTTAGACGACAATGCACGAAAACGTCGATGAAAACTCTGAGGTGGATCCTTTGGATGCTTACATGATGGAACTAAACAGCGCGATGGCAGATAAAGAGCAAGTAAATTTATGATGTTTTAAATAAGAAATGTCTGAAAACTTTTATTGTTACTTTTAGCCTCCTGAAAAGAAGGCAAAAATGACTGTTTGCAGCTCTGCTCCTACAGATGAAGGAAAATCGAAAGGTGATATTTTAGAAGCTGAAGATGACGCTAAAAACATTTCCAATGAAAACGAGGTTGAAAGTGGCACTTTGAGTCTTCTCACCAAAAGTAGGACATAGAATTAATTATTTTTGAGATCCTACTTTAAAAATTTAGGTCGTCAGCTGCCACAGACAGATCACTCAAAAGTTTACTATCGGCCGTTTCGCAAAAACTTTTATGTGGAAGTTCCAGAGCTGGCCAAGATGTGCAAAAAAGACGTCGAGGAATATCGCAGTCAATTGGAGGAGATTAAGGTTCGTGGAAATAAATGTCCTAAGCCGATCAAAAACTGGGCTCAATGTGGTCTTGGAACAAAGGTTATGAGCTGTCTGAGACGGTATGCTATTTTAACTGCAAATGATGCTAAGTTTGTTCGACCATGTTTAGGTATGGCTACACTGCGCCAACTCCTATTCAAGCCCAAGCGATTCCAGCGATTATGAGTGGCAGAGATGTGATTGGTATAGCTAAAACTGGTAGCGGAAAAACTCTAGCTTTTCTATTGCCGATGCTTCGTCATATTCTTGATCAGCCCGAACTGGACGAAATGGATGGTCCTATCGGTATAATTTTTTAATTTTTGCTACGGCTGAGTGCGATTAAAATATTATCCAATTTTAGCTCTCCTCATGGCTCCGACTCGCGAACTCGCGCTACAAACTTGGAAAGAGGTAAACAAGTTTGCAAAGTACTTAAGCATTCGAGCAGTCTGCATTTATGGCGGCGTTGGGATTACCGAGCAAATTGGTGGGCTAAAAAGAGGCGCCGAAGTAGTAGTGTGTACGCCTGGCCGAATGACAGATATGCTTGCAGCCAACAATGGTTAGCTAGAATTTAGAATTGAATTTTTACTGTTGGAATTTTGCTTTTAGGAAGAGTGACAAATCTTCGTAGAGTGACTTATCTGGTACTGGATGAGGGTGAGGAATTGGCTTATTAGATACTTTATTGGGATATTTTAATTGTACACATTACAGCTGATCGTATGTTCGACATGGGTTTTGAACCACAGGTAATGAAGATCGTGAACAATGTGCGACCGGACAGGCAAACCGTTTTCTTCTCAGCTACTTTTCCGAAACAAATGGAAGCTCTTGCAAGAAAAGTTTTAGATAGACCTATAGAGATACAGGTATTTTAATTTTGCAGGGTGGCTCAAGGGCTTCTGACTTTTAATGACCAAAATTTTTCTTAGGAAAAAAATATTATTTTTGAAGATTATTTTTCGAGGTCAATTTAGTTCCCTTTAACATTTTTTGGTCTGTTTGAGAAACACCATTTTTGCTCAGTCCTACTATTAATTTCTATTGTGGTTTGGCGTTCATTACAATATAAAATTCTGGGCTGGTATCAGTACTGGTACCCCTACGACTCCCTTCCCCTCCAAATACAGCCCCTACTCTCCTCTAAGTTACCATTTTAACCTCTTCTGCCGAAACTGTTACTTGAAAATGGTTTTTGAGCATTTTTGGAAAAATCGATTTTTTTTTTGGTGGGGAGAATTATAACCGAGTAGCGTCAACTTTCACTTACTAGAGAACAACACAATAATAAAACGAAAATTTAAACAATTTTGAACAATTGCTCTTGCAATCTATGAAAGTTTATATATTTTTTTTTTATTGTAGCGCAGTCCCGAAAAATTTACATACTTTTTTTACCTTGATACCACTTATGGTAAAAATTTCATGATACCCACCCTGTGGTTTTTACCATTAGCTTTGCCTTTAAGTAAATAGTTGATATTGGTAAAGGTAATGGTAGAAAGTTATTGCCATATTCTAGATTTAGCCTAGAAAGAAGGTATTACCGTTTAAAATTGCTGGAAATTCTTTAATTACTTCGTAGTTTTTGTGTTGCTGTTATCAGGTAGTAATCTCGTTTAAGGTTGGTGGCAGAAGCATTGTATGCAAGGATGTGGAACAACATGCTTTACTGCTAGATGAAGATCAAAAGCTTTTGAAGTTACAGGAATTGCTAGCAGTGCGTTTTCTTGCATTGCAAGGAGAAGTTTACTATCATAAATTTGTTTTTCAGGAATACTGGGAATTTGGTAACACATTGGTTTTCGTTGATAAACAAGAAAAGGCTGACGACATTGTCATGAAACTTATGGGAGTAGGATATAAGTGCGCACCCCTTCACGGTATTCTTCACAAAATCGTTAACGTGTACTCTGAACTATTTTTAGGTGGGATTGATCAATTTGACAGAGACTCAACTATCTGCGATTTCAAGACTGGCAAGCTCAAATTGATGGTATACTTTGCTGGATCTATTGTTCAATGCTTGTAAACTACTTTTCAGGTGGCGACCTCTGTGGCAGCTCGTGGACTGGATGTGAAGAAATTGTTCCTGGTAGTCAATTACGACTGCCCCAATCACTACGAAGACTACGTGCATCGAGTGGGAAGGACTGGCAGAGCAGGGAACAAGGGAAAGGCGTTTACATTCATTCTCAAGGAAGGTTTGTGCGAATTTATATTGTCGTTACAGCCGCACTTCCTATAGTTTAGGACAAGAAAAAATGGCCGGTGAAGTATGTCGAGCCTTCGAAACAGCTGGAGTTAAGCCACCTGAAGATGTCCAAGCGTTGTGGGAAAGGTATCGCGACAAGATGGAAGCTGAAGGTGTGGAAATTCAGACCGGCGGAGGATTTTCTGGCTCTGGCTACAAGTAAGTCGTCGGATGCAATTTTTTTTTGAATGTGTTTCTCAGATATGATGAGAATGAAGAGGAAGTGGAGGACAAGAAGCGCAAAATGGCACAGCTCGTTCTTGGCATGGAGGCGTCACTTGCAGATGAGGAAGATATCGAATCACAGTTGACGAACATGGTGAAGAGTAATCGCCGAGTGGTTCGTCGGAAGCTGTTGGAAAATAAGATTGAAAGCAATGCAGTCGAGAGTAGAATAGCCTCAGCCAAAGCAGCTGCAGAACGGATTGCTGCAACCAAGCTAAATATTCGTACACCAGTCGAGAAAGATGCTACCTCGCTTACAGCTGAAGCGATCATGAAGGGCAACATCTCAGTTCCTATTCTCCTTTCGGCATGTCTTTTATGATATATTAGTTTTTACTCGCAAATGAAGGACTCAATTTTTTAGCCGATCATGATCGCCAAGCAAAAAGCAAGTATGATAAACGAGCGCTTAAACTACTTGCCATCGAAGACTTCAATCAATGAAGTAGTCCAGGAAGAGGTTCAATACTTTGAGGAAGAACTGGAAATCAACGATTTCCCTCAGCAAGTTCGGTACAAGATTTGCTCAAGGGTATGAATTTCTTCAGAAAGCTTGTAAATTTATTAAAGATTTTTCATTTTATTTAGGACAGTTTGGCTCAAATACAAGAATTCGCAGATGTCGGCATTTCTGTTAAAGGAACTCATTATCCGACTGCAAAAGAACCGAAGGGTGGTGATCGTAAACTAACTTTAATTCTAGAAGCTCGGGATGAAATTTCACTTCGCCGCGCCAAAGAGGAAATTATCAGAATTATGCGAGAATCATTTCAGCAAATGGTGATGTTTTGACTTCTAGTCTCTTTTTTTTCAATAATTCCATTTGACATTTTAGATGAGCAGTGGAAATCGATACCAGTCCGGAGGAAGATACAAAGTGTCGTTCTAATACTTTGAATACCTTTCAATTGTTTACTGTATTTTGGTTAAAGGTTTTTGTTATATTTTTGATCGGCTGAAATTTGAATTCCGGCGCTACTCGATCGTACCAACCCTCCCCCCCCCCGGCAAAAAATCGTTCTTTTTAAAGTGTCTAATAACCGTTTTTAAGTATAACATGCTATTTTCGTGCATCGAGAACTATTTTCGAATGGTTTATGCCTTAGGTAAGTTGTGTGTGCGTCTCAAATCCATGCCCTCGAACCCCTATCGCCCCCTTACGGGGACGAGTGGGGCTTGAGAGCTAGAGATGCACGCACAGACTTACCTGCGAGATAAATCCGAGCAATACTCTTGATTAGAGAATGCATTTAGAGGCACTTTTTGCCCTTGTTTATTAAAAGAAACGGGTAAATGGCCTTTAAATTAGTAGCCCCTATTACTCCCTTATTAATTCAACCCGTGTTCTCCTCTAAGTTGCTATTTTAACCTCTTTTTAGCGAAATTGTTATTTAAAAATGGTTTTTAAACACTTTTAGAAATATCGATTGGGTAGGGGTAACCGAGTAGCGTCAAAATTCCTTGTTAAAATGGTGATTTACTTCGCCAAATTAATGGTTTGCCGTCTCGAAATTCTGAGGCGGCTGTTTGAGCTGTTGTTGAAATATTTTTTAGTTTTTTTTTCCAGCATCTACCTGTACATCTCCTCTTTCCAATGAGGTATTAGCTTACTTGATGTTATTATAGAAAGTTGGAGAAAAGGGTTTTTGCGAAAAGCACTCCTGGTTTCATTCAAAGACCTTTTTCTTCAGTTTTTCACAACAGTATTGGGCCAGTTAATACATCATTGGAAGCAAGAGATTCGGAGCTAAATGTTAGAAAGAGACTGCAAAACATTACTTTTGACGAATAATACCATTAATTGCGCGAATTAATCCCTACCTATTCTTTTTAATCTTTGCTGTTTGTGTGGCGTGTACGGGTTACATTCTCTACAGCCATGTAAACCTAAGCATTTGTTTTATGGAAATTTTCCATGGGGAATAGTTAGGAAATGTTGTCGGCAAATACTTTCGTAGGAATTTTTTTTTATTGTAGCCATAAAACAACAAATAACAAAGCTACGCGCCAAAGGCAAAACATAGCTTCGCATCACACTCCAATCAGCATTTGGCTTATGCCAATCCGAGTCTCGGAAAACACTCAATTGTTGGAGTCAGCGATGGTCACCTCAACATCCACTCCGGGCTCGATGGAAATCCCGGTGATTTTCTTGAGGACATCGCTGCTGCTGTGCATATTGATGAGACGTTTGTGGATTCTCATCTAGAACATTTATATTAGAAATGGTGTTCAGAAAAAGTTGGACCAAACGTAACTTCATGTTTGTGTTTTCGTGGACATTTTGCCTCATTTTTTTGGCTGAAGACATGGAGCATCCTTTCTGGAGCAATAAAGAAACGAAATAACAAACAAATATCTGTCGAAAAAAACAAAGCTAAAATTTTGTCTGGCCCGGTTTTGGCGACCCGATATTTCCCCAGCAGTACTGTGACCAGTACCCGTTTTGGTGATATTAAATGAGGTTTTTGTACGATCCTGTGAAATGATTTTTTAAATAAGAGTTGGGCAGTTAATCCCGTTGAGGAGTTAGGTGCATTTCGATTGAGTACCCCTTTATCGTAACTTTTTTTATAAACTGCTTTTTAAAAAGTTTTCTGCGTTTAAGTAGTCGAAATCACGATTTTTTGGTCTCTTGTGGTTTTAAAATTTTATAAAAACTCTGCTCGCCCGCAGTGAATATTTTAGAAATTACAAACTAACTTGGAAGTGGTCCCAAGTCTTTGAACCTTCTCCACACGGTGTCTTGCGAGTGGTGATGCGAAGCACTTTGGTCGGCATCCGCACTGGACCTTTGACCAAAAGGTGCTCCTCCTTAGCTCCTTTGATGAGCTGCTCACATACTATAATTTTTTGATCAGTTCAAAATTTTTAAGATCATGTTCACGAAGCCTCACCCTTCTCCAGTGACTTCACATTTTGAGAGGTAAGAGTGATTCGAATACGGTCCTCAGTTTGCTGCTCGGGAGCTTTGTCCAACTTGTAAGGAATACCAGCCTAAATATGAGTAGAGAACAAAAATTTTGTATTCAACAAAAAATATGTTTATTGTATATTGATAATTTCATAAACTCACCATATTCGTAACTTGGCTAGGAGTTTTGGATAGTCAAACAGAGTTTTCTTTTTTTCTTAGCTTTTCTGTGTTCTAATTCCAGGTTTGGCTAAAAATTATAAAAATTATGCAGATGAAGAATGATAGCTGAGAGATGGAATATGGGGTAAAAACAAAAAAACTTCACTTCCACAAAGAGGAGTTTGAAGAAAATTTTTCATACAGTATTACATTCAAAACAATAGTATTGACACTCAGTCTACAAGGAAAAGTTTTCAAATTACTGTTTGTCTTGAGCATCAAAATATTGGGAAATCAACAACTTTGATTTCACATCTACTTTTCCTGCTTATTTTTAATTATGCTTTAATGATTTTCAGATTTCTTTATGTTGCCCGCCTTATTTTTTGTTTTTCAGTAAGTAATTGATATTTTTGCAGTTATTTGTTGCTTGGTGATCTGATAGACAAAGAGCGATGCAGATTTTCGTGAAAACGCTTACTGGAAAAACGATCACTGTGGGTTAAGCTAAAATTATATTGAGAAATCGTACGTAAGCACTACCTTGGTTTAATATTGTGTTTTACAGTTGGAAGTTGAGGCATCCGACACCATTGAAAATGTGAAAGCCAAAATTCAAGATAAGGAAGGTATTCCACCAGATCAGCAGCGCCTGATCTTCGCAGGTTCAGTTTTAAAAATCTTTGTACGTAGATAATCTACAACTCTTCTATTTTTCAGGAAAGCAACTTGAAGATGGTCGTACACTCTCCGACTACAATATTCAGAAGGAGTCGACTCTTCATTTGGTGCTTCGTCTGCGTGGTGGAATTATTGAGCCGTCGTTGCGTCAATTGGCTCAGAAATACAATTGTGAAAAGCAGATCTGCCGCAAATGCTATGCTCGTCTCCCTCCACGTGCTACCAATTGTCGAAAGAAGAAGTGTGGCCATTCCAATGATCTGCGCATTAAAAAGAAGATCAAGTGAGAAGGCCTTGAGGGGAGGTCAAAAGGACACCTGTTGAAATTGTTTTTGGTGACGGAAAAAATAAACTTATTCACGTCAATTTGTGTTTTGAGTATCTATTTGGGAAGTTTCATTTAAAGGGCAAAAAACTGTTTTTAAAGGCGGTCGGCATAAGGGATCATGCCGTTCAGTGTTAAAATGAAAAGTCAGTTCTGTCCCTGGGCTCCTGTAACTTTGGTTTTTTCCTTGGGTTTTATTAATTAATTATGATTATAATTATGTGTTAAATCGCTTAGAAAAAAAAACTCTATATAACCTGAGATTCTGCCGATTTTCTGTTTATATTAATTTTAGGTCTCTGCGGATATAGTGTTTTCTATCCACCAACGCAATTCTTACTGATTTGTCGCGTGTGCCCTAGTATATTTAGCCACACTCAGACATGACACCATATTAAGTGCCAGAACCTCATGCCTGATCAGGATACGAGTGGAGATATCACAGAATTGAGATATGATGCATATAATTTGATATATGCGTACAATTTTTACAGCTAATTTCCCGAAAAAAGCTAGATTTATGACCCCATTTCGGTCGTGTGTTTAGTCGCTAAAGCCGATTAGCCAACCATCGTGGGTTTTTTCACAGTTCGACAATTTGAGAGTTTGCCAAAAACAGTCTGACGAATAGTGGCTTCGATTTTAACTGTCGTTGACAATACATAGTCTGTCAAAATACAATTTTGCTATGAAATTCTTGAGATCTTCTAAACAGGACTGCTTGCCAGGGGTGTAATGGACCAAAACCTAACAAAATTTGACATTTGTATTTTATAAATATTTTTGCAACATGATCAAATTTTTTTTGCTGTTAGAAAGCCAGGATCAGGCCTGTGTGCAGAAAAAAAATTGTACTCCACCTCCGGCCTCCGCCCCTAATTTTTTTCCTCCGCTCCTGGCCTCAGGTTTCCGCCCCTGAAAATATCCCTCCACCTCCGACCTGTACCCTTAAAAATTTCCCTCCGTCTCTGGCCTCCAACCCTAAAAATGGTTGCCATGCCTTTACCCTAAACGTTTCCCAAAATTCCCAACGGTTTTTTCTGTAAAAAGATTTACATCTTCTCGCACCACAAATTATTTTTCATACAGGTTTCACTTTGGGTGATTTACTGAAAAGAAAATAGCACTTTAATTTGCCTCCCATTTCAAGTGTTTGCACTTGACTTTTTTAATTTCCTTTGGAGGGATTTTCGATTACTTTTGGACACTTCTTTCGTACTTATATCACTTTTGGTATTACACAATACACAAAAGAATTTCAATATTGAAATAAGCGCAATTATTATCATTTTGAAACTACTTAACTCAAAGTGAAGTTTTCTAAAGTCGCGGAATGCTTGGCGACCTTTGTGTGGATAGTCTCTTTCAGGCAGTTGCACTAACTTGAATTCATGTTCTCAATTGTGTAACATCAATATTTTTTGTTGTTTCACTCTTAATATTAATAGCACAGTATGGCACCTCTATTAACCCCTGCTGAATTTTAAAATTGTTTATATCCATTGTATACTCTGATCAAATGTTTGGCACTTGCGGGTTTCCGACTGACAAGGAAACCTCGCGAACTTGTTTTTCACTCGCCCAGGAGAGTTTGGTTGCATTGGATAGCTAATATGAGACTTTCAATCAAATTTGTTCAGATCTCGGGCCTATAGCAAAAAAAATTTCGTCAAAAAGGCTAGTAAAGTATTTCAAACTCTTATCCAAATATCAAATTCAAAAAACTGCCTTAGTTCCTTTTTTGGTTTTTTAATACTTTACTAGCCTTTTTATCGAAACTTTTTTGGCTATGGGCCCGAGATCTCAACAAATTTGATTGAAAGTTTCATATTGGCTATCCAATGAGACCAAACTTTCCTGGGCGAGTGAAAAACAAGTTCGCGAGGTTCTCTTGTAAAAACAATACTTTAAGTTTTTTTAGTCGAACAAAATCGCAGTGGCTGCAAGTATGTCTGACAATGATTTAATGAATGAGATTGATGATGAGGAGGAAGACGAAATTTTTGAGGTGGAGAAGGTAATGTTTTCGGGTTGTAGCAAGCTTAATTTCAAGATAAATTAAAAGACTGGGTTATATTGTATCCAGGGCTGGCCTTGGGTAATCTTCTCTTTTGTACCAAGTAAAATAAAGAAGTATCAAACATGCAAAACTCTGCTATTCGATTTCACATGGGCGATGTGATTTTTTGTTCCATTAATTTTGCCCTCTCCACCTGGTTTACCTTCAGAAAGTATTGTTGTTCTACAAGACCCTTTGGTGATTGTGGGTTATCTCCCAACTTATTAATCACCCTGCAGACAAATTCATCTCAGAGTCAAAACCTCCAGAGAAACGGCGATATTGTTCTGTTTTCATCTATTTGGGAAGGGGGAGGGGGCTAAAGTTTAGAGTAAAAGCGCTTTTGCATTTACATTACCTGTACTAATTAAAGCATTCTAAAGAGAGTTTGATGGGGG
Source organism: Subanguina moxae (assembly GCA_000981365.1). Lineage (NCBI taxonomy): Eukaryota > Metazoa > Nematoda > Chromadorea > Rhabditida > Anguinidae > Subanguina > Subanguina moxae. Next base: position 2,197 of record BBSZ01012416.1, on the reverse strand, counting down.
TGAATTACTGTTTTATAGGTGCTTTCCTATTTTTTCGAAAATACCGAGAAACTGTTTTCGATCGCTTCTAGTTTTATGATTTTCCTTTCGCCTTTTGTAACCTCATGACCGAAAAACTCACCACAGTCAGGGGTTTAGAATAAGCTATCATTCGACCATAAAACATAAAAAAATTGAAGATCATACGAGATACTTGTGAAAATTTTCTTTGATTTGTTTGGCTGATTAACATTGTCGCGACTTTTTTGGGAATAAATTGCTAAAGCAAACCTTAAATCCTATAGAGAAGTAAATTTGCTACGTTTTGGTACCAAGACATGCGCCAAAAATAGGAACGGGTTAATTTTTGTTGAAACTGAAAGATGCGGGACCTGCAACACTTATTTGGTAAAACAGATTGCAAAGGCAATGAAATAATGTGTACGGCTTTATTATGTCGGGCTGGATTTTGTATTTAAAAAAGTCAAAACACCAAGAAATTTGAATTTTTTAGGTAGGCGAATTGACCTAATTCCAAACTTTGGAATTAACATTGTGTGCTAAAGTATTTACCCAATTAATTTTAGATTTTGGACATGAAGCAAAGAAAAGGGAAGCGACAATTCCTTGTAAGTTATTCTTACATTTTAAAGATTTGATGCGAAACTCTTTTCATAGAATCCTTGAAAAAGTCAAAACTGCTGCGTTTTAGATCCGCTGGAAAGGCTATGGCGAAAATGAAGACTCTTGGGAGCCGGAGGTTATTGCTGGCTTTTTGTAAATTAAAACAATAATTTTTTAGGAAAACCTTGATGGAGCCAAGGAAATTGTCACTAACTATGTTAAGGAAAATGAGCTAAAGTCTTCGAACAGGAAGGCAAGCAAGACAGCCAAACGGGGTCACTCTTCTGCAGGGGCTTCCACCACTCCTTCGGTTGGTCTTTTTTTGTGCCACAGATTTACATCGTCCTATTTTTAAGCAGAAAACTTCAAGGCGCTATTCGATAAAAGGGGATGATAGCGATGAGGGCCTTAACGACGTCGACTACAAGAGCGATGGTGATTATGAAGAAGATGAACCCCCCAAGAAGTAAGTAATTTTTTTGGTTTGCATTTGTCTCTTTAGCCCGGCGGAAACGATGTCTTAATTTTACAAGTTTGCAAAGAGGAACATAAGGGTAAAGCAAACAGCAAAGGCAACACTGGATTTTAAGCCATGCAGAGATAATGCTTGGCCGCTGTTTTAAAAATAATTGATGGAAAAACATACCTTAGGTAAGCACTAGCTTAGCATAGCATTGTATTCTTTCTTGGAGGCAGTGCTTTTTTCAAAAAAATTATTGGAAACATAGGGGCCCAAAACAATGTTTTCATGGCTGTAGGGAATCATAGTAAACCCATAAAATTAAATACTAATCAAATAGTTAGCGTAAAAAAACCATGGTCGAAGAATTACTATGTTTTGTATTGAAATTACGATAACGTTAAGTACAGTCAACAAATTTGGAGTATTTGGATTTATAGCAGCAGCCACGAAGAAAATCGGGTCGAAGTCGTACGAATCTGGGCCAATTATTTTACTACATCGATTATCAAAAATCCCTTGCAACAATTTGTTTGCTTTAGACAACGTTCTTTCGCGAAACAAAAAATTTTTAAAAGAACAAAAAATTGAAAACTACTTCAAATTCACTCAATGATCTGTAAATTGCTTTTATAAAGCCATAACAATAGGAGATTGTAATTAGTAGGAGATTGTACAGTAGGAGATTCTAAAAATGCTTTGACCAACGATTTGGTGATGTTTTTTGGCTTTTGAAGGCCTAAAACGTACGAAAAATAGTTTACCGGTTGCGCAAATCCATTTATCGCAATTAAAAGGATCTACGACGTTATACACGCGCGACAAAATGCACCCGGATAAAATAAAACCGTGACAAATTCTGGCAGGAGTCGAGCTCGCTTTGCACAGCCGCCTTTTTGATGGCCTTCAAAATTGCATCCTTGTCCTTGACAGTCCCATTGAGTTTTGTGCGTGGAATCTTGAACTGCTTGGCTAAAAACGGACTTGTTATTGTTTGATGCAACTGCACTGATCATCACTTTCTTGAATCCAGTGTGATTGCATTTTGTTTTCACTTCGCCATCTAAAAAAATGGCTGGAAATTGAAAAATGGTGCAAAATGCGAAAAGTGACGGCTTATCGAGGGTGACGGGC
>BBSZ01012414.1:0-25442 GCA_000981365.1 Subanguina moxae | reverse complement strand
TAGAGATGCGCGCACAGACTCACCTGCGAGATGAATTCGAGCAATATTTTTGATCAGAGAATGCATCTAGAGGCACTTTTTGCCCTCTTTTAAAGGAATATCAACTCTGGAATAGGTTTACCCATCTACGTCTAAATGTCAGTCACCAAACTTGGGACCAAAATTATCTAGCCATAGAATAATAGAGATTAACTTTTTGGTCTTCTTGGCTGATTCGACAATATTGTAAGGATCTACAAGCTATTCGGGAAAATATTATTAAGCTAACTTGTCAAAATGACAGCATAAATACATCATAACAAAGTCTCCCTCAAAGTACCAGGGAAAGAAGTGTCTCTAGATGCATTCTCTGATCATGATTCTCTGACCCCTTCGCCCCCTTACGGGGGCGACGGGGTGAGCTTTCTTAGGTTTCTGGTCCAATTATTACTTGATGCAAGTAGATTTAGGTAAGGTTTGCTAAAGTCAAACGCAAGGTTTGCGCAGACATTGTACAAGGTTCACCCACGGTTAGTCGGTTCTTGTGTTTAAATGACGCGACAATGTTTGTATGAACCTTGAGTGAAGCTTAGGGCTAACGTTGACCGATTTTTGTGGGAATCTTAAAACTTGATCGTATTTCCTCGTAAAAACAACCTTGTCTATTGGTTCGTGCAAACATTGGACAAGGTTCATCCGAACGTTGTCACGTGATAACAGTACATAACAACCGACCAAGCTTGGGCGAACCATATGAAAAATTTAAGTGTAACTCGCAGACCAATAATTAAATCACCCTTTATTTAATAAGCCATAATAAGCCCTGTATAAATTTGTAATTTATTATGTCAAAGCAAAAATTTTAAGTGACAAATAAGAGTAAATATCACAATTACGTAAACGGGTAAAAGTTTCTACGGAAGTGACACTTCCATCTCAGAAATCATTTGAATAGATCAAAAATTATTGGGTTGTTAAATAATTTTTTGCGGTTTTGTTTGATTGCTTGTCTCAGCATGATTTCCTGAGCACATTGCAAAACATAATAGAGCATTTGAAAGTGCTCGAGCTCATCTATCACTTAAAAGAATTATTTATCAACCCAACACTTTATTGCTCGGTCCAGGTAGATCCATCCAACTTAATTACCTCTATCCAGTCATCACATATTGTTTGGTCGTTCTGGAAAATAATTGAAAACTGCTTTGATTCGAAAAAAGAAAGATGTAGCACTAACCTCGTCTAACACAATACCTGTACAAGTAATAATAGCTTCATCATTTCTTACGACGAATCCATTGCCGATATAAGCGTCGATGCGAGCAGATAGCTGAGAGTACGCTCCATTCCTAAGAAATCTTTGTAGACGGCCGGTTTTGTCCATGACAAGTAGGTCGTCTTCATACCTGTGTAAAATAGAATATTTTCCAGGAGACTTGCGAAGCATTAAAATTTGATGAAGAGCAAACCTTTGCATGCATCTAGGAAAGAATATTTGTCCTTCCTCCTTTCCAGATTTAGAGAAAGAATCGAGAATTTCACCAGATCTGGAGTTTACCCATTTAATATTTTGTCTAAAAAGAATAAAATAAGCGAGTGATTTTCAGTACTCTAAAAAACATACTTCGAATACAAATTGATTGGCAGAGATGTCGTAGCAACTGCAAGTGTATCCTAAATTTCAACTTGTATAACGCTTTACATAAGCAAAACTATTTTGCCTTGTCAAATGCACAAATAGCCTGGAATGCAAAATCAAAAGAGGAACATAATTCTTCCCAGGCTAACGGACAGTCAATCGATGATCTGCAAATGAAGAATTTTAATTCATGGAGGGAGTACAAAGAGCAGTAATATTAATAGTCAAATAGAACTAACTTGTAGATGATAGACTCTTCAACGCCCACAACAGGCTGCTTCGTCAGAAATATGTTGCCCCCCTCATCCACAGCCAAACTCTGCACTTTACCATCAATAAACTTAAAATTTTTGCAATACTTTTGCCGTTATATCGAGACTTGACTGTAACACAAAAACATTAATCTATACCTGCTCATGTTCAATATTGCCGCTTAGATCTAATATCCGAAACTCTGTTAAATAAGCTTTGTCATCAGTCATCACGTAAATTATCTAAATTAAATTTTTGCAAAGTAAGCCAAGTTCATATACAAGGAGCAACAAACCTTTCCCTGATGATGAACAACCTGCGTATATGGAGCGATTTTCTTGGGATAAATATTCTTGCGTTCAAATATAACTGTGGATGCATCCCTGAAATGCTACTAAGTTTTTGTTTAACAATTCCTAGTTGACGCAATTAAATACTTGTCAAATTTGAAGAGACCTCCTTTGGCTGAAACCCAGATTTGACCGGCCGAATCGAAGCACAGGTTGTATGGAATCACAGCTCCTTTAGGCGTTAGATGGCACATCATTTCCTTCAGCCTTTGATGATTTGAGGTTTTTGATGCAAATTCCGTCATTTTGCTTGATTGCTCTGGAAACATATGTAAAATTGACGAATTACCAATAGAACTTGAGTATCAAGCTTCAAATACAAAGATCAAAAAAATAGAGAGGCTAAAAATTATTCTTTGCAAGAAAAATAATCTGCCATGCTTATCCAGAGAGGACCACCAAAGTTTGGAACACAATATTACTAGTTTTCTACGGTTTGGCATGCGCACTGCATTTTTTGTTTGCTCAAGCAGAAATTACCTGTCTCATCTTACCGTTCTTTCACTGCTATTTTAGAATTGATTTGGAGTGAATTATTTCCTAACCTGTAGTCTCATGTCATTCGACGGGGAGAATAATAAAAAATTAGCAGCAGATGAAACAGTTGAGGAGTTTCCGGCCATATCGACCCAAGAAATTCCGCCACAACCTAGGGAACATTTGCAAGGTTGGCAATTTCTCAGAGTTCATAACCTACTTAATATTTTTAGAAATACTAGATGAATGTGAGGATGCAGATGATGACGAGTTTGGAGATTTTGAGGAAGCAGCCCCGGTAAGAACATCAACTCAGCAAGCAATGGAGGCAAATGAAATTGATCCACTTTCGTCTGAACTCAGCCGTCCTTCATGCTCTAGAATTATTTCTTGTGATTCTCAGACTGTGAGTTCATTTTAATTACCGTGCTTAATTGGAGTACTTTAGCACGGTGGTGTAGTGGAAACAATCAATAAAAACACTGAGACTTACCGCATAAAAAGTGTTGGTAAAACATGCGGAGGAGAGGTAAAGCATCTGTAAAAAACAGCATGCCTTTGATTGTTTACCTACCCTCCAGCTGGTTTACTTATCCTCCACATGATTTACATAAAATTTTTATGTGATAAGTCCCACTCAGTGTTTGCGTTGTTTGAGATGGGCTCTAAGTGACTCAGCTTAACTAAAATTCTATTTCATTTTTGAAAACCTTGCTCATGGCGCTTGGGAAATTTTGTGTTGAAATGTTTTGAGATAGTCATCTGCAAGAGTTGAGTCGAAAATCCCAAGAAGGCAATTTTGAATCAGAGGTTGGAGGTTTATTTTAAAAAATATGGTATTTTGTCATTTTCCGCCCCTAATTAGTTGGCATAGGAAGTCGACTACGCTATACAAGGTGGTAGTAAAAGAAAAAAATATCTGGTTTTTCTTACATTTTACGCATTGTTTTCCAGCAATGTAACATATCAGATGTGATCAGTGACTCCAATTTATGGGTATTTGATGAGCTAGTCCCAAAAGCAGAAGCCACCATAAGCGAGCATTCTGATTCTGTAGCACCTGTGATGGTTGAACTTGAAGTTTGTGATATTTTCCGGAAATTTGATCTTTGTGGTGATGATTCAAGGGAGCGGGAGTGTCTGAAGACTTTTGAAATAGAGTTAGTTTTCTTCCTGGCTGTTTTAATTAATCAACTTACCCAATTTTAGAAGTCTGAGGCTGTGGACACTCCTTTGCTATGTGGAAGAAACAGCTGCGTTAAAATTTTTGTGGAACAAGTCTTTTTCCTACACTCTATTTCTAGATGCGCTTCAAATGAATGTAAAAGGGGTAGATAGTTGCTGTTTATGTTCTCTCGCTAACTTTTGACCTGGTTTAGATCTCTATTTCTGATCCTTTAGTTAATAGTTTGCCATCTTATTATCAGTCATATTCTTCTTCGGATCATTCTGCTTATCTTGCTTCAAGGTTGATTAACTTTATTACCATTTAACACTTGCTTACCTCATTCTGCTTTTAGCGCTAACACTAGTGCGGAGGTGGCTAGTGAATCATTCGCTCCCAACTCTTTCAAACATTCTCTTTTGCCAGATGCTTCAATAGACTCGCTCTCTGTGGCTCCTGCTGATTTCGATTGGAAAACGTCTGGCTTGATGAATCCTTTAACTGGAGCTTGTAAGTTTGTTTCTACAGTCAAACCCCAATACAATATACACTCTGGAGACCGGCCTGAGGTGTACGTTGCACAGGTAATCTTCGTTTTCTTTAGTGGCCTGTCGAGCTAATTTTTCTTTATCGTCTACTTCGATATTCTGTGTGTCATTCGCCACGTATGTATAGAATCTAACGCGGAAAAATAACCAGTGTTATAGCGAGGTGTGTGTTGTCTCGGGTTATCCTATATAGAGGTTTGACTGTAATGCGTCTGTAGGGTTGAATATGTTAGTGACTATAACTGTGGTGCAGCTCTTCCTTTAACTATTATTACAGTTTACTCAGTTTTTATTTATCAAATTCTATTTACTTCTCAATTTTCAGCCATCGGAGCTCTCTCCGCCGTGCTAGAGTGTGACTTCTTCAACTCCGAAACCAATTCTAACGGCCAATCTATCTTGGAAAGAGATCTAAAAGACTTGGGACTTTCTAATGGACATCTCCCCTTTCACTCTTCTTCTTCCACAAATCTCATTAATAAAAGTCTACCGTGAGTTTTTATTTCAGAGTAAAATCATTTATTTTCGCAATAAAATCAGCAAATTGCCACAAAACAAGAGTAAAACAAGAGTAATTTAGAGTCAATTTGAATCAACTCATGAAGAATGGGCAGCCAACCAGCAACGAAGCCAGCAGCAACACCACTTCCAGCCTATCCAAGCAATACAAAAGGGTGGGGGAGTTGTCGCTACAGGCTCAAGCGTTGCACAATCGACTGCCTGACCACACATATATGTTATCAAGTCATCTCATGTTCCCACTCAACAACCACCAACAACAAGAACAATAAATAAGGTTGGCAAAATCATGGAAAACAACAACAAATAAGTGAAAGAAAAGGGCAAATTAGAAAGAGAAAGCCAAATGTCTTCTGTACAAATGCAAAAGGGGTTGTGATAATGTAAAAATAGCTTTTTTTGGGGTTTTTGTCACAAATAAATGTTTAGCTGAACGAACATAAAAAACTGACTACTATATTATAGGGCCGGTTTAAATGAATGTGGGCAGGTACCCATACCCTCATACCATACTCATACCCGGGTATGTGTTATTGCCCATATGCGACTTCATTTAAATCGGCCCATAGTGGGGATTTTCAGGACCCGACATTCCTGCAAGTTGGATTCTGCCTTGGATTCTCCGACTATTTGGGACCTTCTTTTCCACTATTTTTTAGCAAATTTATTTTATGAGGTGACCCATATGAGGTGTCTAACTTGCATAGTATGGTGTAGATTTTGTCTAGGTTAATAATTTTTGCTATAGGTGGAAGAGAAATTGAATTGGGCAAAGCATAAATATGAATATAGGACTAAAGAGTCAGGCGTGAGGAATTTCAGAAAGAAAGTTGAGCACGAGATTCATTTAGTCCTCAGTTTTGAGCAAAGGAATGCACAAAAATAACCTAGAGAAAATGGCACAAAACGAATGACTAGTAGTCGTCCTCATCCTCTTCATCGTCTAGCTCGATGTTTCTGCAGGCACACTTCTTCACCCTCATCACAGTTCTGTAGATCTCCTTCTCTTCGCGGTGGGGACAGTCCAGACGGACCTGAATTGCAGCAAACTGCATTGTTGTTTGCAGACAAATAAAAAACCTGGACAAGATCTGTCTCCGAGGGAACACAAGCGGCACAGCTTTGAAAAGTGGCTTTCAGCTTTTTGCTGCGTAGTTTGGGGATGTAGAAAGAGGCACAGCTACCATGACAAAATCTTAAATTAAATTAATAAGTAGAGCTGCCATTCAGGATCAATTGTTCAGCTCTAGCACCAGGATGACGCAATAAATAAACCACAAAACTGACCTGTTTATAATGAGTTTTGGCTCACAACCTGCCATCCTAACCTTATGTTTGAATAAATCTCCAGTACAAAATGTCTGATTGCGACTCATCAAGTCAGCGGAAGTCAAAGTCAACACTTTTTTCCGACCTGGCAGCTCATTCTTGTCTAAAAGTTATTTTTATTGTCATTTTCTTGTTTTTTCCTGTCCATATATAAGGTCTAAAACCTTTGCCAAATCGAAAACCCTTTTTCTGTTCTTATCAGAAAGACATAGAAAAACCTATATATTGTCCACCCGTCATTTTGTGGTTCTGTCAATTGGTGCCCCATTATCATCATAGAGAAGAACCACTTTGTGCACTATTTAAGAGGTGGCAGGAGGCAAGTAAATTGCTTGCAGAGAGACATGGGCCAATCGATTGACAGTTCGGTTGGCTGGCGCCTTTGGGTTTTCCGATAAAAGAGGTGATCACACAGGCAACAACCGCCAATGATATTTATGGAGGACAACTACCAGTAAAATTGATGGTAAAAATCTATTTGCTAGTAAAAAATTCGACTCTTAGTTAAATAAAACACGTTTTATCGTGGTGCAACAGTGAAAACTTCAATAAGCTCGTTGTAAAGAAAAGTTTGAAAATTGTTAAATTAAAACCCACTCACTTTCTTTCCTCTCCAGTTTTTCTTGTTGCTTGTGCTTGTGTCTTTCCAACCAAATTTGGCGACGTTCTAAACCAGCATGTACAAATGAAGCAGCAGAATTACCTTTTTTGTATTACAGTCAACTCTTGCTAATATTTCCTCTTAAGGGACTAGACTCAGGGGCGGATTATAGAGGGAGACCCATTAGAGGTGGTGGGCGAATTTACGAGGGTAGACTGCATAAAGCTTACTTAGGTAAAGAAATTATTTCCAAGCATGGTGTAGTAGATAAGCATTTTTACACTGCGGGACATGATTATAACCCCCTCGGATTTTAACGAGTTATGAGTGTTTTCAGGAGCCAATAGTCAATCCTTTACGGAAGTTGTATGCAAATGGCATAGAAACTACAATTGCGGAAGAAAAGCTCAAATTTCGACCAACACAAAAAAAAGTTTTCCCCCAAAAGTTGAAAATGAGGTGGATCATAATTATAAACCCATTGGGTTTTTTGGCCATTTCTCCTTTAATCGCAGTTTGAAAAAGGTCAAATTGCTGCTTTCCAGACCGAGAAAAAGGGTGTGAAAGCAATTGCGAGTGAACTCAAGCGATCTCCTCGTCTTATCCGGAATTTTATGAAAGATCCTGCCAGCTATGGACAAAAGAAGCGAAGTGGTCGTAAAAGGAAGCTTAGCAAGCGTGATAAAAGAAGAATTTTCAAGGAAGCGTCTAATTCTACCAAGTCTGCGAATGAAATCCAACTGGCTCTCAATCTGGAAGTGTCAAAGAAGGCTATTCTTCGGTCTCTCAAGCGCAATCCAAATATAGTTCGTGAGAAAATGATCAAGGCGCCACGTTTCCTACTTCTTCACAAAACTGCCCGAATGGAATTTGCCCGTTTGAACATAAATAGGAACTGGAACGTGGTTAGAAATTGTCAGTGCGGACCAGTGGAGGACCTGAAAAAGGCAATTCTTGATGCGTGGAAAGCAATTGAACCAAATATGCTACAAAATTTCATCGACAGCATGAATAACCGTCTTTTTCAGGTTATTCATCGTTCTGGTGGTGTGACTGATTGTTAAATTGTTATAGAAGTTTATTACTAGACGCAAAAGAAAGTGCACATTCAAACTGTCGAAATTTTCATTGTTGGCAACGGCGGTAATGATTAAAGGCAATTCTGACCTTAACGCTTATTCAGGAGTACATCACACTTGCAAGGAACTTTTGTCAAGAAATCAGATTCAAAAGAGCATAGTCATATATTTTCTATTTTTTTAACTTTCAGCTTGCAGCCCTAGATATCCTCTTTCCAATGAGGTGTCAACTGATTTAATGTGTTTGGAAAAAGGAAATACATAGCTAATCACTGATCAAAACATTTAAAACATACCTTCATCAGGCAACAGAGGTGGTTCAACATAGTTCTTGGACTCCAGCTGCAGAAAGGCATTCTTAGACCTCGACTCAAATTTATCTGGAGGTGGTTGTTGGGGACTTGCGGTGTAACTTTCTGCATCTCTTATATTATACCTAAGCACTTCTACATTTTGTTGTTCTTCAGAGTTGGGAATATATCTCCTTGTGGATATTTTTGTAGTTTGTTGAAAAGAAGAAGAATCTTTTCCAATGGGGTTTGCTTTTACGACCACTGAAAACAGCATGTTGCTAGCCAGAAAAAGCAACACAAATAGGATATATGAGTGTAGTTGGAACAAGGAGAATGAATTACAGCTAGAACACCAACGGGAATTTGTGTTTTTTGAGGAAGCACTCCAACGCATATTAGAAAAATGGGTGCAGAGTCCAGTACTTTCAGGACCTGTAAAACCAAATGCATGAGCATAATCAAATCGTTCTATATCTTGAGGATTCACTAGGTGGCTCCATATGCGTCAATACTGTCGTCAATTCTCTCAATACGATAATCTCTCAATTTCAAACCTCTGCTTAGATCGCCTGCTTCTTTGCCCGAATTTTGTCGTCTATTGCTAATTCTGATATTGGTGTCTCTAAGACAAAAGAATTGTAAGGATTCTGAATGTGCAATTTGTTTTGACAAATCTCAACAATCTCGCCAAACTTTAAAAAAGTTGGCTAACCTTATTGAGAAAAGCGACCTTTTTAATGGCGAAACTGCTAAGAATTGTGAAAACAAAATGCAAATTCAGAATCCTTACGACTCTTTTGCCCTAAAGACAACAAGATGAGGACTGGCAAAAGGCAGCAAAAATTGAGCCAAAATAATAGGCGGACCCAGCGGGGGATCAAACTTGACAAGTTGTCCTTATTCAGAGATTTGACTGCAGTTGAAAGGCTGTACACCATAATCATGGTGTACAACCAGTTAAAAGTCGATCAAAAAAGCCACCAAAAATTGCATGTGGCGCTTAGATTAGCCGCGAAGCGCCTGAAAGACGCTTAGTAGTATCCTGGGTACAATTTATGCTTTTAAGACCCATTTTTGACGTAGAATCATCAAACAACTGATCAAAATTCAAAAAGTTTCAAAAACACAACGTTTTTCAAGTTCACACTCAACATAAAACAAAACTTTCGAATTGACGCAATGTCACAAAACAAATAAAACGTCCCTATGCCGTCGCCTGTGGTCAAGAATTGGAAATTTACCCGAAAATTTTGGCTTCAAGTCCTTGTAACGCCACTTGTTGTTGGTAGAGCGATGCTGCTTGTTGTGAGATTGCTGTGAACCAGCTCATTCGCCGTTCTACTTTCTACTGTGGAAACATTGCAGTTGAAAGCCGATTGGAGAATACTGACAAGATTCGTTCCTGACTGGCTACCGGACATTTGTTTAAAGAAAAATTATTTTTGGAATCGTTTATATTTTTTAAATAAATTTTATATATTAAAAATGTTTTGTATCAACTGCTTTTAGGTTGTTAGAAAAAGGACTTTGAACGAAGAAATTGGTATTTTCCTTTGAAAATCTTTTTCTCCGGCTTGTTCCAACAACATCTAGCCAGTTGATACCTTATTGGAAAGAGGAGAAGCAGGGCTACACACTAAAAAACTAAAACAGATTGATGAAAAGCAGTTGAGATAATCAAGTTTCAAAAAAAATGACGGGGTAAATTAGTCACAGCCATTCAAAAAAAAAGCTTCTTTTTTTTGTTTTAGCGCATAAACTGCCTAGAAATATGATTTTGAGAATAATACCAAGAAAAAATATGGGACCAACTCTTGTATATGGTCATGGATGATCCAGGCACAGCTAATTGAAAGACCCTTTTTTAGGTCTCCATATTTCTACAACATAACAGGAGAACGAGCTAGAGAACTGTAAACATATTTTTTATGACTATGTCCTTGATTTTTGACTTTACAGATTGTTCCTTTATGGCAGCAAAGGACAATTTCTAGTCAGGCCAAGTGAATCCAATCCAAGCGACCACACACTTTCAGTCCAGTAATATACTATTTTAAAAATTTTGTTCTGTTCTTAACAAAAAATACTCTTAGTCGTGGGACAAGAGTGACCCATGTTAAAATTCCCTCAATAAACGGGTTTCACAAACTACCCACAGGAGAGGAATTCTCGTCGCTGACCGAAATTGTTCAATATATTGTGAGAACGCCGAATTTGCTGAGCGAAAAGGATGGAACTTTTATTGAGCTTACTTCCGCTGTGCTCATTCCCCTCTCCGAGAATGTGATAAATGTGGGTTATGACAGGTTGGTTCAAGTCTTTTTGCACAAAAATTCTTAAATTTGCACGGACAAATGCATACTTGTCCATAAAAACAAAAGAACTAAGGTGAATTTTGAAGATTTAAAAAACCGCTCAATCATTTCAAACAGTCTGATATTTGTGAATATATCATCGAGGACAGTTAAATAAATTTTTAGGTTCTTTCATATCAACATATCAGGTTGGAGAAGTCTTTAAAAAAACTAAAAAAACCTTTCCATTTTAGGATCAGAAGCTGAGGAATTACTGAAGTAACCCTTATGGCATGCCTCACAATTGTAATTCCCAACAAAAAATTTGTTTAGAGAAGAATCCAATGGGACATACCTTGTCAGGGAAAGCACCAGGTTAAATTGCTTTTGGTGTTTTTACAAAAAAAAATATATTTGTGTGTCCAGCAACCCTGGAGAGTACGCTTTAAGTGTGAAGAATGATGACTCCATCCTCCATATCAGAATCTATCACAGTGTATGTTGTTGGCACTTGCTTTGTCGTTGGTAAACACCTCCATTTCGAAGGGCCATACTTGTTTAAATCAATGCAAATGGCCCAAATTTGAGTGTGCTTGGCACACTTCTCTTTCCTCTGCTAGTCCACTATTCCGTGGTACTTTAACAGATTTCAAACACCTCAAAAGAGTATAGTGAGAGCACATTTAAATTTGATCCATTTTGATTATGTTCGGCAAGTATGGTCCTTTCAGGATGCCAAATTTCGAATCGTGCCAAAAGACAATTTCCGCTCAATTGCTGATTTGCTGGACAACTATATCAGACTGCCAATGGTGCAAAATGGGGGCACTGCGGTTAGACTGAAAACGGTGGGTGCATGCATTCTACACCACTTGGCTATCGTTTTCTATAGCTAAGAAAAACTTTGGGCTTACTCCAGAATTGGTCCTGCTTTTTCCTCTTGTGCCCCAAGTCGATGTTTTTGGCAATTGAATGGGCGGGGGGTTAGTACACTCCAAGTTTATTTCACATCCCACATAAGTATCCAAGCGGGATGGGAATTTCTCCACGCATACCTTTTTTTTGTCTAATTCGCCAACCTAATGCTTTGTTTGCTGTTACAGCCTCTACAATCTACCAGATTTACTGCCGCTGGTATGTTTTGCTTGGGTTTGATGAAGTAAAAATAAAGCATGATTCAGCCATTGACGATCGAATAGACTGTCTCATGAAATCTGCTCGGAAAGCAAATGCCAAAGACGGTTTTGTAGAAGAATTCGAGGTTCTTAGATCCCAAATTAAAATCTATGTGTAAATATAATTTTAGAAATTGCATCGCGAAAAGGATGCTCACTTGTTTATAAGTTGCAAAGAGGGTAGAAAACCGGAGAATGTTAGGAAAGTAGGACCAAATTCACAAATTTCCTCCAACTGGGGTGGAGTTAGATGAAGGTTCTTTAAAATACCCTATTTCCCCTAATAGTGGCCTCTTCTAAGTTCAAAAGAAACTAGTTTGTTCCATTATGTTTCTGACCTATATTTTGTCGGCATGTTATGTACCAAAATGTGCCTGTAGTTCGAAGCCATATTTTGATATATACCGTATTCTCTCTAATAGAACCACACCCCCCTAATTCAAAATCATGTTTTTGGCATTGTGTTTTCAACCTACTTTTTGGAGACAACTCCCAAGCAAGTTACCACTCAAATTGTAGCTTATTAATTTAGCTATAAATTGGGTGGTAACTTGCCTAAGACTTGTTTGCAAAAAGTAGGCCAAAAACACAATGCCAAAAACAAGATTTTGAATTAGCAGGGTGTGGTTTTATTAGAGGGAATACGGTGACATGTCCGAAAACCATCAACAAAATACAGGTCGAAAACACAAGAGATTATGGGAATTTTATTTGTTTGACCCTATATAGAATGTAAATATCCATCTCCCTTGCCCATGGAGGTGATTCATTACACTCATATTCCCGCTTTTCAACTCAAACATTTCAGAACCGGTATCGCAATGTTGTGCCATATGGTTGGTCACTTTTAAGATTGTTTATGCCTAGACTTCTGTTTGGGCACTTTGCGCATGTTTTTGTCACCGGAATATACTACTCTGAACAGTTCAAAAATGGACCCAAATAATTTGTTTTAAAACTTTTGGAACCTAGAAAATATAGGCTGCTTTCATACTACTACGAAACAAAAGTCGGAAAACAAATTTAGAATGGTTTAAAATCAGAATTTCTTATTGGAAGTGGTATGTGTTTAGAGTATTTAGTTTAGATATTGTCAGTTTCCAGGTTAGAAAAATGAAAATGTGAGAATAAACGGCCTGAACAAAAACTCGGTGTTCAACAACCTCATTTTTATCCAAAAAAAGTTAATGGAGAGCCTCTTTTTTGTAGATCACACAAGAATAAAGTTGACACTGAGAGCAGAGGAATCTCACAATGACTACATAAATGCCAACTTAATTGAGGTAAAATTACGTAAGCAATATAAAAGATTAAAGGGACTATCCAATATTGGTCAAAGTAAAATTGAAAAGACATAGAAATGGGTGTATTTTCCTACGTAACAAGATTGTTAAAGTTAAAGACAACATTGAATTGCAAAAAGTGTTCAGATTCTCTCCGACAATACCAAATACGCAGAATTTGCGGGATTTGAGAAGAGAAGGTACATATCCACACAAGGCTGTCTGCAAGAAACTGTGGGGGACTTTTGGTAAATTTGTTAACTTTTAGTTGTCAAATTAAAATTGATATTCAAGGCACATGATTTGGCAGGAAAATTGCAAAATTATTGTGAGTATAGCTGCAAGTGCTAGTCTATTTACATTTTTTTAGGTGATGATCACCAAAGAGGTGGAACGTGGACGGGTCAGTTGACTCATTGCTTTTATAAAATCAATCCTGAGACAGGGCCAAAAGACAAAACTTCTTTAAAACTTTGTAAAATCACTTTTTAAGGTGAAATGCTTTCGGTATTGGCCGGAATGGAGTGAGGAGCAAACATTTACTTTTTACGACGAAGAGTTTATCGTGAGAACAGAAGAGGAAAAAGGAGCTGAAGATTATACCATGAGGATATTTAGTCTACAGAACAAGGAAAAAGCAGCAGGTGTTGGCAAAGCTTCTAACTTCAATCTCTACTCCTATCCATTTGCAGAGACAAGACGCATTCATCACTTCCAGTTTCTTGGCTGGGAGGACAACGGCTGCCCTTCCGACTCCATTCTCCACTTTTTGGATGAGGTGAATGGCTGTGTAGAGATGAGTCAGAAGCTCAAAGCCAACCTCCCAAGCCCAATTGTGGTCCATTGTAGGTGGGGCACATTTTTTTTCACTCAATAAACCCTGAATTTTTGCATTTCTAGTGCTGGAATAGGTCGAACTGGCACTTTTATTGTACTCGACATTCTGATCAATAGAATCAAGAAGATGGGTAAGGCCTTTTGTGTGGCTGTTAATTTGGTCATGACTACGTACCTTCAGGCCCAGCAACACCAATTGACATTCCAAAAACAGTGCGAATGCTGAGAGAACAACGTGCCACTATGGTTCAAACCGAGGTTAAAGGCCGCCAAATAAGTTGTAAACATGTGTTCAAATCACTCAAACTGTTTCAGGCACAATACCGGTTCATTTGTAAGCGATATATCCGTTTCATAACTACATTATTTTTTTAATTTCATGATTGTAGACTTGGCCATTTCTGCTTTTATGAAGGTAGTAGCACCACTAAAGTTTATGTTAAAATGGTTTATGGCTCAACTTATTTAGCAAAAGAGAACCCAGAATGTAAGGCTTTTCTTAACAGCAAAAGCTTCATGGTTCTTCCTCAAAAATAATTATGCTCACCAACCCCCACATATGTTCTACTTTGACATTTGTCAGACTAAAAGTTTCCATAATGTTTTTTTAAGCTTTTCCAGGGGTTGAAAAAGTCTAGATGAAATTTTTTTTACAAATAGGAAAAACTGTGGTTTTCCCGATCCTGTCCCATGATATAGGCCAGAGGGGGATTGCCAAGCGAAAATTCTGATTTGGATGCTATGGTGGGGGTACACTATGAAGGGACTCGACTGTAGTATTTTTTCGTTCAAAAATGTTTTCGAAGACTCTCCCAATAAATGTTGTTCAGCGAGGTGATCCAGCATCCGCTTTGCCGTCGCCCAGCCCCCTGATTCCAAATCCACTTCCCTGTTTTCAGAACTTGACTCTCAACGGAGCTAGGAATGTAAGCTTGCCACACATTAGTCTCCAAATATTAATTTTTTCTAGATGTCCAACACTAGCTCGGCGGAGCAGCTTTAAATCCAAATTCAGCATTTTGTTGTAAATATGTCTGTGGAGCAGTTAATTAGTTTTTGTAAAATATGTGTTAATCTAATTTAAACAATTTTATTCTAAGTATTTTGGTGAGATTTTAGGCACAAAGGAAAGTTCATAGATGTGCTAAACACCAAAAACATTGTATTTAGAGCAGTAGTTAGTGCTGAGGGTAGAACAACCAAACAATTTCATATTTTCTATTGTAGTTTGCAAGTTTAACTGCTAGTCTATGGAGTTTACTTGAATTTGTTTAGAAATTTGCCACGTTAATTGTAAGCAAATGCATGATAACCAAATAAACATCTATCGGTAAACACTTAATTGGTGGATGTGAATATAGAGACTTACAACAGCAATAACAAAGAGTTTTTATCAAACAATCTACGCATAGTGTTCGGCACGATTGTTTGCCTCTGTCAGTTTAGACCTATTTCTATGAATCGTTCGTCCAAATATTTTTTATTCCACTGGGTGTGCTCAAACAAAATGAGAGCAACTGTTGCCTTTCGCTGGCAAAACAAATTTCAAATGGAACATTATACAAAAAAGGATATGAGTCTACCCCTGTTTATCAATTGATAGCTTATTAGGAACCGAAGATAAGGGTTACATTATAAGATCTTCGGTTTACTAAAAACTTTAGATAAAAAATATATAAAAATGTAGCGGCAATAGATACTATTTCCAGTGAAAAATTAATAAAAACGGCTGCAACAAATCTCACTAGTCAAGTCAGGACTATGACAAAAAAGATCTGAAATAAATTTATTTCTCCAATATCTTGCTAGGATTTATCTCACAGGCGTAAGTCTGTGCGCGTATCTCTAACTCTCAAACCTCCGTTGAGGGCTTGGAGTTGAGATACGCAAACACCCATACCTGAGAAAAAAATCACTCGAAAAGCAGCTCTGGATGCATGAAAATAGCATGCATGCCAAGTGGCCCCTTAATTGTCCCTTTCCAACCCTATACAGTCCTTTGTTCTTTAAAAATGATGAAAAATGCTTTTTACATGGTCAATATACCTAGAAAACCAAAGTACTTTTTGAGGAGGGGGTATAATACAGTATAAAATAATACAGTGTATAATACAGGAGTACTACTTGCTTATATTAGCAATTTTTTATCTCAGCTCTTTTTGTGAAGAAAGAAAAAATAATAATATTTTGACTTATATATTTTTTAGACTTGGGGTCCCCAAATAAGGACATTTCTTACAAATAAGGACATCTAAAAGACCTGTTGAAAAACCTTTTTTCCCAAATTTTTTCAACGACATTGAGCCAGTTGACCTCACTGGAAAGAGGAAAGCCAGGACTATATGCTGAAAAAGTAATTAGAAAATTTCAACAAAAAACGGCTGAAATAATCAAGCTTAAACAATTCATCGAGTAAATCAGTAATTTAACGGGGGATTACAATTTTAGCCATAGAAAATTTGAAAATTCAGCCAGATCTATTTATTTTTCCTTTGAAAACCTTTCATTTTTGTCAAAGTGGCGTTATGGTGATATGTATTTTGCTTTGGCATTCACTCCTTCAAACACATAGATAGATTTCATATTCATTTCCAGCTGGATACACTGGTGAAGTCATCCATTTCTCTAGCCTTTCAACAATATGTCCACACCTGTTGGTAGGTTGATTCACTCAGCCAACTGTGATGATACGAGACCGTCTCTTTTAGGAGCATGGGAAAACTTTTTCCAATCCTGTGATCTCCCTGCTAATGTCTGGTAAATTTTATTTGCAAGTGAGTGTTGAGTGTGCTAAAAATAGCGCAATACTTTAGCAAATCATATGCTCAAAGGTTTGTGAAAGAAAGGATGCAACCTTATATGTTAAAAGAAATTGGAAAAGATGAGCTCAGAGGTAGCAATTGTAGCAATAAATTTGTGTAGTTATTTACAGAAACTGCCGTGTTTAGAACTGGGTATCTCAGCAATGGGAGACCAGTTGGCTATATTGCGCTATATGAAACTTTGCAATGGTATGTTTAGTATGCCCAACTGTTGGTTAGTTATGAGGCACGTTTTAGGAAATCCGCAAGAATTTAGAAGCATTGGAAAAGGAAGGGCTTCAAGTGCAGACGAAGGTTAAAATATTCGTGTTGATTTGAGTCAATAACTTTTTTTTTGAAATACCTGTCTGCAGATGAGGAGGTGGAAGCACCAACAAAATCCAGATTCGTGGCTCCCGACCGAGATGAAATTTATCACGTCAGAATGCCGGCTGGGAACAATCCAAAAACAAGAAAAATTCTTGAAAAACAGTCTGTACTTCGTGAAAAAGGTATACAAAGTCTTTTCCATACATATTTTCGTGGGTAGAAATCATTTTTACAGGTCTAATCAAGAGAGGAGTAACTGGTATTCGTAAGTTCTGATTTCATTAATTACTCTTGAAAATACCGATTGTATCCAGGCGTATCAGGTGTAGAGGTGCTGCCCTCCTCGCTTTCGAAAATCTCCAATTCATCCAGAAGTATTCGAAAACAAACTAAAGCTGTTATGATTCAGGTGAAGATTTCATGGTGGAAACCTGATTTACAGTTAACTTTTCGTCATTTATTTGGCTTGTGCAACCTTTACGTCTTATAGTTTTTACCCTTTCAAAAGCAAAGAAAGACCAGGGCTACCTTTTTGGTGGTCAAGCTTAAGAAATCACTGTATATGGTTAAATAAGCGAACAAAATTTGGGAAAAAAACGCGAGGCCAAGAAAACGACTGTTTCATAAAATTTTTTTTTGTGGTATCTTGCTTTTAACAATTAATGTAATTTCACTACTCAAAATAAAGCATAGCCAGTATGTAGAACACATTGAGCAGAGATTCTACTTATGTACAGAATTTGTTTAACCCAAAGCTGAAGACCAGAACAAAAGAGAAGATTACCAAAGTCCACAGCTATAAGACGACTATAGACCCCACTTTTGAAAGGAAGACATTTATACCATTTTGTACATGAGTCGCTTGTCATAGCTTTTTTGAAATTAATGGTCTAATTTATTAATTTAGGATATATCCTCTTCTTCTCCAATGGCCAAGACTGGTTCAATGCGTAGTGATCAGATTTCCTCCAAGACGACAGTTGTAGCCTCTACTCCAACCATAAAGCGTCCAAAAGTGGTCACATCCGATGTAGTAGGCAGGTTGGCCTCCCGAAAATTTAAGCCTCTAAATTTATGTGTTACAATTAAAATTTCAGAAATATTGGTGTTCCACCACAAGCGCAGAGAATGCCAACTTCTTCCTCCTCTTCCAATCCCAACTTCCGTGTTCGTCTGGATATTAATGACATCAATCCAACCAGCAATATCGCTCATCGTCTTAGTATCGCACGTAAAACGGCTGCTCAACGTCTTCAACGAGTGGTTGTACCCCAGCAGCAACAAAGACTAGCTCAAAGAGTAGTTGCTTCTACCTTTCAAAACCAAAGATTGGCTCGGAGAGTGGTGGCTGTACCAGTTGCAGGAAGAAGTCTAGCATTGATTCCACGAGCTTCAGCTATCCAGAAACGAAAAAGCATCCTCAACAGAATAACAATTCGACCATAAAAACGTAGTAAAATACCATTCTTTTCTCTTGTGAGTGAAATTGAAAACCTTGTTTTCAAGGTATGTTCTGGAATACAACATATCGCGTCACAAAATAAATTAAAAATGTGATTTGTTGGGTTGCCATTCTGGGATGAGATGAATGTTGTTGCTATATGTTTTCGGCCTCACTTGCGAAAGTAAAGTATTCATTGCGCTAAATCTCGACATTTATTTTCATAAAGTGGTGTTCTTTTTGTCTGCTTTTACTGCGTTTATTTTTGGCAGCATTTTTTGATTTTGAACACCAACAAGTAGCATTGACACTAACAAAATTGTTTTAAGACGCTCACAATGGAGATGGCAAGTGGGAAGTAAAAAAGTTTGAGATCTGGTTTTCTTCAAGGACAATTGAGTATGAAATGTTTTTACGCATATCCTAAAATTAAAAGTTGGGGTATTAGTAAAAACTTTCCACATCTGACTGCTCTTGAAAAAAACCCACTTTCCCACTTTTCGTCTCCATTGTAAGCTTTGGACTAATAAAGTTAGTTGGACACAAACTAACCCGTAGTTCGAAACTTTGAAATGGTTGTGTCTCGTTTTCCAGACATCATATTGAAAATCTCTAAGATTCATTCGATTACAATCGCCGCTCTCAATAACGCACATGTTGATGTGGTTTGTTTGGTTTTCAATCCCACTAAAGTAGGCTATCACTTACGTACGCTTCCAACAATGCATGGTTGAGGCCGGTCCCGAGGATCTCCGCTATTGGGAGAGTCGACTGTGCATACAAAAAATTGTTATATAAAGACTAATATCAGGATTGACAGGTTTTTTGGGTGCCAGAAAAAGGATAAACTATGTTGAGGATATGTTATTCGAAATTTCTTTGACTTCTGGCCAAATTGAAGTCCAAAAAAGTATATCTAGATGTATCAAGGGTTGATTGTATATCAGATATATGTTTACTAAACTCAATTTTTTTAGTGTTAGTGTTCTAAATGAAAACACTGGAAATTGTTTGTTGACTAGATCTCATTTTTTTAGATGTCAATTATCTCCGGAGCTGCTCAAAAAGCCATTGCAGAAGGCATATCTGTTTGCAGTCCGAAACTTCACGGTATATTTCTGATTGCTCTCAAAAAGTGATGTGTTGAAAATAAACATTTTAGGGCTTGTCGTCGATTGGGTTCGGAACAATTCAAAGTTTCCTGATTTTCGGGATCTTCATCTTATTCTCTTTGATTCACATACACCAACCATGGTTAGTTCTTATGTATTGGGTGGGTGCATAATTAACGTCGGTTTTTTGCCAAAAAATGTGTTTGTGGCATTGTGTTTTTGACCGATGTTCTGCTGGTCTCTTTTGGGCATATTATATATCAAAATGTAGCTTAGACTATAGGCTAAATTTTGGTATATAATATGTCTAGAAGACACCAGCAGAACATAGGTCAAAAACACAATGCCACAAACAAATTTTTTGATAAAAAAAACCGACGTTAATTATGCACCCATCCAATATTTATTGTCAGCCATGTAACGAAGTGTCTCTTTTTCGAAATTTATATCTCTATTTTTTAGGCCATGAACTTTCTAAAAGCAAAAGCTCCGTCTATATTTATTCTGGAAAGTTCGCAGTCGAAGGCTATCGCTCAGAAGGTATAAAACTTATTCATTGAGTCGTTTTTTTAATCAGACAGTAATCAAAACAGTGAGTACAATCAATAAGCAAAGTTTCAAACAAGGGCCTTTCAAACATGCATTGGAAAAAATATTCCATCTTGTGTAGTCAATGCTATTTTTGTTTTCAAAATTTTCTTCTGGCACTCTTTCTGCGTGCGATTCACTTCTGCTATATTCGACCATGTTACCTTTTCTGGTGAACGAAATTTCTTCGAATTCCTTTTGCCTTCGAAATATTGATGACTTGTAACCATCTTTTGCAAACCTGAAGCTTACTGTAAAAAGACGTCATTTAAAGTAAATTTAGTGCACTGAACACGATTTGGCAGTTTATTTTACAATAAAAAGACTGGTTTATTATCCACATTTTCTTATTTTGTTCTCAACGCGCCAATTAAAATCAAAAGGTATTTCATTTTTTAGCGTTAATACCGTTGTCACCCCTCACACCGTTGCCACCCCTCACACCGTTGCAACCCCTAATACCCTGTTTCCAACGAATGACTAGAATCAGTGATGAGCCAAAGGCTCACTATACACCCCCTTTTTTACGCACATTTCCCTTTGTCACCGCTAAATCTAGTTCTCTAATAAGTAAAATTTATTTTGAGAGAATTTTTCATATGTGTAAAACTAAATAGTTACTAAGGCTAAAGGTAAAACCTCAAGGTTAACGTAAAAGTTAATAGTTAATACCATTTCTAATGGTTACACAGTGATACTTACACAAGTAGCGCTAATTCTTTCCTATTTTTATTTGCCAGTTCTTCCTCTCCAAAGTTTTCGATATATTCAAAATCTTCATTGTAGTTTATTCTGGTTTTTCGTCTCGCCTTCTAAATTTTTTGAGTGACAATCGAATTTAATCTATAGGTCAAAGAGTACATGAATTTGAGCTCTTGTTGACTTTCTATTTTCTTGTCCGTGATTTTTGGGCACTCTTTTCCTGCTTTCCAGTTGATTGCAAGTATGGTCGATTGTGCATATTTGCATGCGACATTTCCATAATCCATGGTCCGTTGCGGGTCTAAGTTTGTGGATTCGAAAGACAAACCTGCAGCTGATTGGATTTTGATTTAGAAATTGTGGTCTTCAGAAGTATTATCTACCTACCATCTGCGACCTTCTTCGAACTCGAACTTGTATCGATTGTTTTGGGCCTGTACTATTCCATTTATTGATCCATCCTTGATTGTCCGCCATTGTTTTACACTGACGGAAAAATTTGATTCTATTCGCATAAGAGAATCCGTCATGGATTGTGTTATGGATAAAAATGGAGCACGATACCAGCTCCAGTCAATTGAAAAATTTGCCTGCAATATTTTTTTTCCCATTTCAATATGCAACAAATATTTTTTACCTTGTTTTTCCATTTCTCCAAGGACGGTCTTGGACATTTGAGCAAAAAAAAACCTGAAGCAGATTTATTTTGGTTGAAATGATGATGCCGTTTGTCCAGTTTTATTTTATTTTTGCTTGAATGTATGCTTGTTGGATAGTGGTGGAATATATTAGTGACACAGTTAATCAAAGCTAGTAGAATTGCAATGTAGTTAATCGATTTGACCCGCATTCATCGAAAGTAGTTATTTAGGTTTCAAGGTAATGTGGAGCAGCTTTTAAGCAATACTTTTTTTTTTTTCAAAAGTTGGCACATGTAGGGTATACGAAAGTGTATGTGTGAATTTTGTTAACTATAATCTGGCAAAATTCTTTTGAAGTGCTCCTTTTCCTTCTTCTTTTCCCCTCTTGTTTTTTTGCCTCAAAGAGGATATATTTGTGGCCCTAATGAAATCTCTTTTTCGTCCGAGTGTAAAGTGGATTACTTCAGTTCATCGAGTGAAGAGCCCTTTCACTCTCAAATGATCCTTTTAATATTGGATGACCGCTTCTCTATGATGTCTGTTTAGGATTTCGCCTCTGACTATTCCAAGCTGAGCTCTAGTGACTTTCTTAAAAAGTATGATCCGGATGGTCTGGTGAAGAATCTGGATTGTAATCCTAAGCAGTCAAGATTGGAAGCTTTTCACGCTAATATGAGGAGCCTTTTAATACCGTCTAAAGTCAAGCCCTTCAATGAATCATTCTTGAAGCGTTTGTTTAATCTACAGTCAGAAGTTTTCAATGAAAGAGGTTTGAGTTTTCGTTCTTCTATTTTAGGGTTCACATGCTTTTAGGAATGAAAGCAGAACAGTTGTCTACTGTGCTGGTGGGGTGTGTACCGACTTCTGCTGCCCAAATAAATCTTCTTCAGTCTTTGCTTAAACAATGGATTCTGATCTTGCATGAAATGGATGAAGAGGCTGTGAATGTGGCTGCATTGGACAAACCATATAATGTGGAATCAGTCTACAAGTTTGCAAAGTTTTCTCTTATCACACTGCTGCGCACGGAGTAGGCTATTTCAGTTTCTGAAATATGTGAGATGTATATTGACCATTATGCTTCTAATTTAGTGTATTCGCCAAGCTGATTTCTGCAAGAGAGGATGAGCGATCAGATCTGAATTTCTTTACCAATCAGCAGCTGTTTTTGTCGTTTATGTTCAACATTCTATTTGATGTGAAGGTGCTGAACAACAGAGATGGCTTCGACTTCGATCACTTTCAGCCTGACATTACTGCTGAGAAGGAAGTGAGCTTTGAAGAAAAACTGCTGAGTGTAGTCTTCCTTATGTTCACCGAAGCTTAAACTTTACTAATCATTTCAGGCGGGTTTCAAAAGAGATGCCTTCTATCTCGTGCAGTTGTCTCCTAGAGGTAGTGTTTTCGGATAATTTTTTTAGACTTACGGCGTAGTATTGAAGTTTTTTTCTTAAGTAATTTCCTTGGAAACATTAGTGCTCGATTTTCAAGAGTCTTCTAATTATAATTTCGTATGCAGGCGACCGCTCGAATTAATTGAAATCTCAGCAGCACTTTGAGGGCCTTCATAGAAAATGATAAAAAGAATATTTTTGAAAATTGACACGAAGTTTGTAAGATATGCCCTCTTGGGAAGCGCGCCTTTTTGCGCCACCATGTGAATTATTTATAAATTCCATTTAGATGAAGAGGAAGTTTTTGACTTTTTTCTGCAGAGAGGAATAGACTTGCCCAAGGATGTCATTGCACTTTCATTTTGGATGGAATTGTCTTCGAAACTGAGGAAAACTAAAGTTTGCGATGATGAGCTAAGGTGTGGTGGCATTTATTTGACCTTAAATGCTTTTTAATTCAGACTTAATTTCAGCAAATTTTTTGGCAAAGAAGCTTACCAACCGCTATTCGGAAGCCAGAGGTTAGTGTCGAGTATAGAGCCACAAGAATTTATAGACACCTTTCCAAAGATCCGAGAAGCTTTAGTTCTGAATGAGGCTCTTGCCAAGCTATACAAAATATACAGAGATCAATTGTTGGGTTATCGAA
The DNA here is from genome assembly GCA_000981365.1 of Subanguina moxae. Lineage (NCBI taxonomy): Eukaryota > Metazoa > Nematoda > Chromadorea > Rhabditida > Anguinidae > Subanguina > Subanguina moxae. The sequence goes on along the minus strand of BBSZ01012414.1, from coordinate 1,964 downwards.
GGGAAGATTATGTGGACTGAAAGTTTATGTTGTTAAGTTTGTTAGTTGCAATACATGTGATATGATCAATTGTGTTTTGTTCTAATTTTCATCTTTCGATTAAGAGATGGCTCTATTTTCTGTCCTTGCTGACGTCTTCTGGCTCTCGCCTTTGGGAATCTTTTCTTTCGCTCTAGTTTTCGACTTCCGGTTATCGCTGTAGAACCGAATTCTCGGTTTTAAATAAGTTTTATGAGTTTTCAGTTTTTTGATTCAATTTCGAATCGAACCGCCATCGAAATCATGTTCGGATTACGTTATGCATCATTCAAATTTAGCTGGGTGCGTAGGGATTATCAAGTGGCACTCACTTGGATTCGCCTTTCACCTCACTCATTACGTGCCACAATGAGCACCCTAAATTGTTACTTCTAACGAGTGAAAAAGTTACACATATTTGGCAAAAAAGACAAGCTATTCCCATGATCTGCTACTGTACCTTTTCAAAATTTTGAATAAAATTTATTCTCTTCTTTTAAGTTACTTGTGATGGAATTCTTGACTTGCACGATGTTGCCGTAACATTTTTGAAGCTCAAAGAAAAGTAATAATTTATAATAATGCATTTTTAAAGCTGGATGCCTACACAGCACTTCTCGTCAGTCTGTCAGTGTAAGGTGACTATATTAATTTTACAATAAATGGAAGTCAACCTTCAAAAAAAGGTTTTATTCTCTTTAAAGATCCGGCGGAATAGGTGTCAAAGTTAATAAGTTTTACTCCAGCTAACTCACACTCTAAAAAGTTTAACCTATTATTAGGTTAAAAGAAGGTTATACGTTCTGTGAGACAACATCAATAATTACCTTTTAGATTTAAATACTGGAAAACTTGGCTGCGTGTTCTACGGAGACTCGTTAATTCTGGTATGTAGACTTTTGATTTCTTTTGTGACATTTCCCGCCTATTTTCACTAATTCGAATGTTAAAATTTATGTCGGCCACTTCGCAGCCGAAAGGTATCAAGTATACTTTTAGGGTGATCCCAGTTCAAGTAAACGGCCAGCTTGAACTATCAAAATATTTTGAGGCGACTTCTTGGCCAGCTTGAATAAGTTTTTAGCAAAAACGTGGTTCCCACTCAAAAAGCAGCTAATTGATAAGTTTTCGAAAAACAGTCAAGGACTTTGAAAAAATAGCGGTTTGTTATCACCAAATGTGTTTAGTAGTCTTGTGCTGCTGGCGTCGGCGCCAAGGAAATAGCATCGGAGCGAGAGAAATAACTCAAATCATTAGTCAGTAATGCTGTTTTCTTGTCATTTGTCAGCTAACCTCATTATTTCTTTGAGTTTTCGGTTCTTTTTGCAGTTGAGATTTTTACGATGGGTAAAACAAAAATATCAGCAAGTCATTTAACACATTTTTTTAATATTTTCACACCATTTTTGCTTTTATTGATAGTGGGAGGCGGTCTTCCACATTAGGTGATTCTTTTTTATTGCATAAATACTCCATTTATTGTTGTATGCTTGGTGCATTTTGTTAAACTGTTTCAGAAATACTACATGTGAATTCAAATAGAAATATGAACTGTGAATTCACTTCTTTACCAACTGAGCATTTGTACAATCTGAGTCATATTTTTTGTGTTCCACAGTAGAAAGTAGAACGGCGAATGAGCTGGTTCACAGCAATCTCACAACAAGCAGCATCGCTCTACCAACAACAAGTGGCGTTACAAGGACTTGAAGCCAAAATTTTCGGGTAAATTTCCAATTCTTGACCACAGGCGACGGCATAGGGACGTTTTATTTGTTTTGTGACATTGCGTCAATTCGAAAGTTTTGTTTTATGTTGAGTGTGAACTTGAAAAACGTTGTGTTTTTGAAACTTTTTGAATTTTGATCAGTTGTTTGATGATTCTACGTCAAAAATGGGTCTTAAAAGCATAAATTGTACCCAGGATACTACTAAGCGTCTTTCAG
>BBSZ01012401.1:0-12389 GCA_000981365.1 Subanguina moxae | reverse complement strand
CAACTCGCCACCATCCCAACTCGCCACCCCCAACTCGCCACTATCCCAACTCGCCACCCCCAACTCGCCACCTTGGCTCTATACTAGAAGAGGATATTTTTTTTTGCCTTGGTCCCCCCTGTTGTTTTTTCGTCACTTTTTTGGTCTTTTTTGTCATTCGTTTTTTTTTTCATTATATATTTGTTTATATGGTTCATTGCACTAAATATTATTTTACGAGGGGACAAGTAAGGGACCACTTTCTAAGCAGGGCTCAATCAAAAAAAAAAGATCTTGATTAAGTTAGTAGGTAAACAGCACCATGTTTTGGTTACTGGAGCTGCGCAATGAAGAGTCTTGAAATGCATTTATGGTCAAGAGTATTGCTCGGATTCATCTCGAAGGTAAGTCTGTGCGCGCATCTCTAACCCTTCAAGCCTCCTACGCCCCCTCCGGGGCCCCTTACTTGTCTTAGTGGCCCCTTACTTGTCTCATAAATAAAAGTTGGGGGTGGCGAGTTAGGATAGTGGCGAGTTGGGGGTGGCGAGTTGGGAAGGTGGCGAGTTGGGGGTGGCGAGTTGGGATGGTGGCGAGTTGGGGGTGGCGAGTTGGGTTTTTACCCTTTTTTATTTGCAAAAGAATCTCTGAGATAGTTTGGAATGTTAGCTAGATTTCACTTTGTAATGTTAAACACTGGAACATTCCTGTTCCTTCCGCCTCTCGTCTGGCGATCGAGCTAGCCGATATGGGTGCTATAAAGAGATGGCAACCATAGCAGCGAGATCGATCACTACAGAGGGAGACGGGCCCGTTTCTGAGCCTTTTGGAATTTCAACTTGTGCCTTTGTTCTTGTTTTTATTTTGTTTTGTTAGTGAAGGCTTTTATTTGTTTGAATAAAGGCCTTTTTTTAGCTCCCTTACACGGAACATCCCATTATATAGCATTGCGTTGAGACCCACCGCGGTGGAATAAAATTAACCAACTACCTGGGACGCTGGGTAAGGGGTTAGATTTTTACTATTTGTTTGTTTTTTGGCATAAAATACACTCAAAAATGGTCTTCTCGAGTGGTTTATGTCTTAGGTATGTTTGTGTGTACATCTCAACTCCAAGCCCCGTCACCCCCGTAAGGAGGCTTGAGAATTAGAGATGCGCGCACATACATACCTGTGAGATGAATCCGAGCAATACTTTCGATCAGAAAATGCATCTAGAGGCACTTTTTGCCATGGTTCAGCAAGGGAGACGGGTGAATGGCCGTTCAAATTAGCGCCTCCTATGACTCCCTTGCCCTACCAATTATAACATAATCGAGTAGCGTCAATAAACTTATTACTATCACTTACTTGAGACCTTCTGCCTCTGTAAAATTGTAATGAACGCAGTAGGAATTTGGGAATTTAGTTGTTTTCCTAATAGTATTACTTTTCTTAGATAGCGCAAGAAATATGTAGATGGGAAGAGACAAAATAAGCAGAAGCAGTGTGCGCAGTCTGGTCTTCTGAGATAAAAATTTCATCAATAGTCCAGTGCAATACTGTTAAGATTTTAGTTAACTAAACCTTTTAGGGCATGAAAGGTATTTTTTTTTGGATCGATAGTGAGTGAAAACAAATTGAGTGATTTATCTCTTGCATGAGACTGCTAGGATTACTCATCATTAATTTTCTTCTGCGTTTTACATAATCTCTTTGAAATGTTGTTATTGTGTCTTTTTTACCAGTCACATGGTTCAAAAATAAATAAAATTAAAAAGCGATTAACCCAACAACAAAAAAAATAGATGAACCCCCTAAAAAAGAATAAATGACTCTCAACAAAAATTTGACTCCACTGTATTGTACCCCTTCTTGAATATTAATTTCGTTTAGATGTCTACTGAGAAGAAGGATGTATACATTTTCAAAGCCAAAAAGGGGATTTATAAGCGAAACTCTACTTTGCTCGGTTTAAGATCTGCAAGACCAAGTTACCTTGAATTCGATGTCGGGAGTGGCAACTTTACAATATTCGGGGAAGCAAAAGACGGCGGATACAATAAAAATGTATTCCTATCGTTTTCATCATCTTGTTGTGAGCTTTAAATGTTCTTGTAGGTAAGCTTCTCTGTTGATGATGTCGATAAGCTGAATTCAAAACCTTTAGCGAAGGGAACAGTTTACGTCTTTAAGGTGTGATTTTCCTTGGATTTGTGCCCGAAATATTTTTTTTTTCCAATGGACGTTTTAAGCTTCGACCCAAAGGAGAGTTGGTTGAAGAAGTTAGGTTAAATGGAGTCAGCGAAAAAGACAAGGAACAACTTCATCAACTATTGCTAGACAAAGTTGGAGGTAATTTCACTTTTTCTATCCCCTTGCCTGTACTGTCTTCGAATAGTTAATTTCTAGTCCAACCGCATAACTCATCCATTGCCTTCAAGCCGCAAGGAAACAGAAGTTCAATGGCGATCTCAAATTTTTCACACCGTTTCACAGTTTCCACTTCTGAGCATACTTCCTACAGTGCTCCAAGTGGTCAGGGGTATTTTTGATTCTCTTGGTTTTTTCGTAGTTGGTCTCCTATCAAATTCTTAGGTGCCTTACAGCCAAAGAAATTATTCCATTTTCCGCAAAGAATTTTGAGCAAGTTCAGATGCAAACACCGTTGTCTTCAAGGAACAAAATCAAGCATAGTCTCGTTCCAAAGTAAACATTAAAAAAAATGGATAGATTCTCGGATAAGATTAGAGACGTTTTATCCGATTAATTTATTTTTAGCTTTGCGCCCGTATCAAAAAGAGTGTCCGCAATCGAAGTAGATCAAACAAGTCCAGAAGTGAAATTGCTTAGATCTACTCCTACGGGTTTGTAAGTCTCTCTGTGGCAAACAGTTGCACTTTCTTATGCAAAATCCTTTCAGAGATGCCACAGAAAGACAGGCTGCGATTGATGAAGACCTTAGTGTGTGCGACATTGCTGAAATGTCACGGAATCGTGTGGAATCTTCTCCAAGCGAAAAAAAGCTTGTTTTCAGGGATGGCTCAAGGGAAATCCAGGGGTCCGATTTTGTTTTGTATACCTGTTTTTTAAACCTTTTTTCTTTGCATGTCTAAACTTTAATTTCAGACTTCCAAATATTGGCAATAGTTGTTATATCGGAGCTGTTATACAAGCAATCTTCCATCTAGACTTTTCATACGATCTGCGAGAGCTTATGGTGAGATTGGTTGAGCCACTGCTTCAATCAGATGAGACTCCTAATGAAAACAATGAACTGATTAAAAAGTTAGCGCCATTTTCAAGGTTCGTGGAATTTTTGAGTGGTTTTACCACAATATCATCCTTGCATCAGGGCTCTCACTTTGCTGTATAATGCTCAGATGGAAGAGGTTAGGAAGCAAGTGGAACAAATGCGTCAAGCCATTCAAGCTTCGGGAGGGTTCAGCAGCAGCAGCGAAGAGGTCATACTCTGCAGTTAGATATATTGGCTTCACTTGAGACTTTTAGGATGCGCACGAGTTTTTCGTCTTTGTCTTGACTCGTATCTGTTTAACACTTAAAGATTTAAGCGTAAACAATGGAGGAAATTTTTCAGAAGTCCAGCAAGAAATTGTTAAGATCTGTGAATTAATTGGCTGGGACGTCAATGGCAGTGATTTGATCGATTGTCACTTCGCTTATCGTATCAAGAGAGGTCTACGCTGTCAGAAATGTGACGAACTAAGTGAAATCTTTGAGGACGGTAACCATCTCATCTTGCAGCTTCCTGAAAACGCGTAAGGCTTTTTTCCAATATTTCCGGTCTTTCACTAACAGTCATTTTGTCATTAAGAGAAGAAGGCATATCAATTGTGGACTTACTTGCTACTTCACTGCTAAATGACCAAGGAAATCGGGTGTGTGAAAATTGTGGACGGACTTTAGAGAGGACGAGCCAGTGTTTCTCCCGTTTTCCAAGGTATGGTATTCTTTAAATGCAAAAACAGTGGGCTTGTTGAGCATAGAGACTGTTTTTTAGATACATTGTACTAGTATTGATGCGCTATTCATTTGATAAGATTTCTCATGGTCGGTCGAAGATCTCGTATTCTGTAAAGGTCGATGAAGTTTTCAATCTCTTGCCAGAAAGAGATGAAGAAAAAGAGGAAGTCAATCTTAGTATCCAGTCACCCATGCTTCAGTATGTTTATGCGCTTTCGGCATTGGATTATCGTCACTAGCAACTAGTTTGTGTTTTAGAGTTAAACGCCAAACACAAGTTGATGAGAAGGCCGAGGAATTCACATCAGTAGATTTTATTCCTGAAACACCTCCAAAAACTTATGAGGATTCTGATGTGGATGTCGTAGAGGAAACAATTCTTGGGGAGAAGGTATATACCTTTTAACTACACCCTTAAATAACGCGACCACAGTCTCGTGGATGCTTTTAGAACTTCAAGTACAATCCAGTGGACTATGAATGGCGGAGGAGGTGGTGCAAAAAGCTTGGAATTGAGTGCATATCAGACAAAACTGCAAATCGTTATGAACCTTTTAAAATCATTGATCAGATGAATGTGCGTTATCGAGTGGATGAATCCCCTGCTGTGGTTGACAGTGTGGATGGAGATGGAAGTTGCCTCTTTCGTGCTCTGTCTCATATGCTTACAGGTGGTTCTCAGACGTTTCATTTCAAAATCCGTGAAAAGGTGTGTTAATTAAACGTCTTTGTGTTTGGCAGCCATATTATATCGCTAGATATGTGCATTCATGGAAGTTCATAAGGATATATTTGCCCGACATTGTGGAATGACAAAAGAAGCTTTTGCCAACTATGTGAGTCAAATGAAGGAGAGCTGGGAGTGGGGGACAGACGTTGAAGTGCTGGCTTGCGCCACGATGCTTCAAACACCTATCTCTACCTTCTTGGACGGCCGATGGATCTCTTACTATCCGCGTTTCTCCGTTGATGAAAGCTTGCAAATCATAAGACGTTAGTGAATTTACATTTTTTGATTGCTTGTTACACAAAAGATTTAGTGTCTGGCGATAAGTCGTGCTTTAACTCCAATGTGATTTATTTGACGAATACTTCTAAGCACTACTCTCCTGTTGTCTCGATTCCCGTAATGCTTCAGCACTTTTGTAGAAAGCTTTAATAATGATTAACTTTTAGAAACGGATACCATATGAACTCACAGCAGTAGTTAGTCACCTTGGCAGCTCTACGGAAACTGGTAGTACAAATCTCAAACTTTTTCCTAGACTCTGTGCAGATATACCTTTAGGCCATTACACCACTCTTCTGAAATGTGGCAGCAAACGGTGGGTCAAATGCAACGATTCCTCTATTTCAGAAGTCGATAGTTTCAAAGCGCTTGAAGAGTCTTCATCCACTGGCTACATCTTCTTTTATAAAGCACTTAATTGCAGGGAAATGTATGTTGAAAAATTCAGTTTTGCATAAACTAAATGCCGTCTTTCAGCATCGCAGATAAATTCTCCTTGTTCGGTGCTGTACGCACTGATTTTGTAAGCCCTGCATCTTCTGATAATGAAGCAAATTCTGTTGTATCAGCACGACTGAATCCTTTTGCGAAGAAATCACATAAAAGTCAGCGGGGTCATAAGAAATACAGCCAAGATTCACTATGTTCTTTAGATAAATGACTAAATGCTCTGCCTTACAATTCGTCTGGTCCTGCACGAAACCGGTAATAAAATTATCACGCTTGCTGACTTGCCGAATTTTGTAGAAGAAGAAAAACTGACTTGCCGTGAATGCATACTTGCACAACTGGGCGAGTTGGTGCATCGTTGGGCATCGACTTTATGAAAATAGGGCACCAGGGGCTGGCGTCAACGCTCAAAGGTCATGGCTTCTTAAAACGCCCGGATATTAAATGCTTATCCACGGCTTCTCACCAAAGGCAAGGATGGGAAGTTGGAATTAAAAAAAAAAACTAATATAAGCATTATCGTGAGGAATGTTTACTTAAGTAAAGAGAAGAACTTGAACATGGTTTTCCTTACAGGAAGCCTGCTGGGAAGGGGGTATATGTTGGTACGTTTTTTGAAGGGAGACTGGAGACTGCGGCAAGCGAAACAATTGCTATGGTTACTACTTTCAAAACATATTGGATTAGTTGAAAAAATTATGAGCTCTGTTTTTGTGGTTCCGAAGATTCTTGCTATTTTGCTATAAAAACTTATGAAATGAAATTCTTTTCCGAAAACGTTTCCGACAATCTCATCATCGGATGCGGCCTTGGTCCGAGGCTAGGGTGTCATTAAATCGAGTTGTGATTGTACTGGTCCAGTACAATCACAACCAGGCCTGTGTTGGCCTCCGGAGGGGAGGAAAATGCCTCCGGCCAGAGGCGGAGGAAAAAATTTTTGAAGCCGGAGGCGGAGGAAAAAAAATTTTGAAGCCGGGGGCGGAGGATAATTTTTTCAAAATACAGGCGTGGTAAAAAGACTTAACTAACAGTAAAAGAGACGGTGTATTGATAAAAAGTCGATTTTAAAATAGCGCAAAAATATCAACACCTTCAGCTTTTTAATTGTTGGTCTATCATTTCTTTCGTTGGCCTAAAGATTCCGGCAACGCATTAGGAAAAGCCCTCTACTGCATAGTATTTTTATTGTTATCATTTTTCCATTCATATTTTTTACCGTTAGGCAGATGCTTCATATTTAGAGTATTTCGCTGTATCGTTGCTGAAATAAAAAATTATTCAATGACTGAAGCCGAAGGAGAGATCAAGAAGAAACGTACGTTCCGCAAGTACGTCTATCGAGGCGTTGAGCTTGATCAGTTGTTGGATATGGACATGTAGGTTTCTTTTGATGTTTTAGTGGTTTATTTCCATTTTATGTGATTGTCGCAACGTGCAATTTGCTTATAGTGCTCAATTTTCCAAGCTTCTCCACAGCCGTGCCCGCCGTCGTCTCAGTCGTGGTTTCCAGCGCAAGCACAGGTCTTTTCTGAGACGTCTTAAGCTAGCCAAGTTGAATTGTCCTGAACTGGAGAAGCCTCAGTTGGTCAAGACTCATCTGCGAGACATGATTGTGTTGCCTGAGATGGTTGGATGTATCGTCGGCATCCACAATGGCAAGAGCTACAATCAGGTGTTCTAGCTTTTGTAGTCTATTGTTTAAGTTTTTATTGTTAGCTTTTTAGGTGGAAATTCGAGCTGAAATGATCGGGCATTACTTAGGCGAGTTCTCAATCACGTACAAGCCGGTAAAGCATGGTCGTCCAGGAATCGGTGCAACTCATAGTTCACGTTTCATCCCTCTGAAGTGAGCAGATTCTGGAAAGAAACAGAAGTGAAATCTCGTTGTTGTTTCGTTATACTGTGTTGCCTGATAAAGAGTATTTTGGATTTGATGCGTCTGGTGACGTTCGTATGTAACTCCGTTCACTGTATCGAAAAGATGTTGAAAAGGACTGCGCTAGCTACTAACCGTTGCTACAAAAGTTCGTGGATAAACTTAAAAAAAAAACGTGTTTGTGGCATTGTGTTCTTGGCCTATTTTCTGTAATAGGTCTATTTGGTCCCGGACAATTTATGTGTCGATCACGTTTTACGAGGGGGGGGGGCGTTTATTAGAGAAAATACGGTATTCAGATCCCAGAGCTTCTGTGCCTTGGAATGTGACGTGAGAGCTAAGGCACTCTCTGAAGGTGCTCGCATATACGCATGTATCTCGAACATCTTGAGAGCGACTTAGAGGTGTGCACACAACGGTACTTTCGAAACTCGCATTGCTTCTCCTACCCGCCCTGTGAGGCTCTAACTCGTAAATTCTCATTCGCTAAGAAGCGAGTGATAGTTTGAGGGAGAATAAGAGTTCATGTGCAAGCGAAAGTTTAATGATACTAATGAAAAATCTTGTTGCGTTACTTTTGGATACTACTTTACAACGACAAATAAATTGAGTCGAAAAATCCATTATATATTCAACAGACGCATTACATGCCAAGAGACAACAAACGTTGCTGATGATCTTGCTATTGCTGAACCTGTCTCTTATAAGTCGCCTTGATCTTGGGCTTTCGGATATATATGCTGTCACCCTTCTTTCTTTTCAGCTTAACGTCCTTGCCGGCATATTCCTCTGACAGACACGTCTGCTGCGTTTCCGTATGCATAGTCTGGTTCTAAACGACAAAGTTATTGTGTGCAAAAGCTCATTGTAGGAAAGACCTGAGTTATGTCGGCGTTTTCAACGCTCCCGATGTCGGCTTTGTTGTTGGCAGTCTCTTCAGCAATTGTCGGATCGACCGCAAACTTCGGAGCACGTACAGGCTTTGAAGCACCACCATCTAAACGGTCAAATAAAAAATTAATATTTTGTAAAGATTATAAATTTTACACTCGGCTTCGACCTCCCTATCAGACCCTTCAGGAACCGGTAGCTTTGTGCTAAAAAACAAAAAGCTCGAAATCAAGCTAATACTCGATTATCGCCAAAACTCACAACTGGCGGACAAGGAAATGCCGAATGGCCTTGGCAGCTGTGCGCTTTTGGCTGAAAAAGATAATTATTTACTTCTCTATGAAAAGATGATTTCAACTTCTTCATCTTTTTCTGACTCTTAATTTTCTGCACAGGCTGAATCGCAGCAGCATTCTTCTGCACAACAGGAACCCTATTCTTGGAGCTTTTAGTAGGCACAACAACGGCTTTGACGGGGACGGCAGGTGGAGCTGGGGCACTGACTTTTTTAGGTGGATTTTTGTCATCGTTGAAGGAAGACGATTTGGCCGTCATTTCACAATACGCTGCAGACGATTGTGCAGTGAATTCAGGTTTCTCGACGGGGGAATGAGACGGAGCAGTGACCTCTTGAGGCGGCGCGTTCGCATCAGGCGATGGCAGAGGGTCAGCTTTGACGAGGCCTTCATTCTCGACTTGCATAACCACCAACTGCTGTTTCAATTCTTCATTCTGCTGCTTCAATTCTTCCTTCTGCTGCTTGATGTCTTCTTCATATTCTTCTTGCAACTGATACTTGTGATACTGGAATTTATTTATTGGGCAAAACTAATAATAAGTTTTAGAACGAACAGTGATGCAAATGGTGATCAAAAGCAACACCAAACCAATGATAGCAAACAGCAGCAGACCACCGGAAAGACTGTAGAGCAATATGGCGATCCTTCGATTGACATCTGCCAAATCCGCCATGCACTGCTTCATATCTCCTGACTCGGTGCACATCAGAGCAGGGACGAAATTCTCGTGCAGAACTAAAGAGAAGATAATAATGCTACTGCAGAAAGTCCTCTCCATTGAAAAAGACATGTCTGTGTGTATATTTGCTTTTTATTTTACACTCAAACAGTCATTCGTTGTGGAACCAATCAGTTTTTTAGTTATTGTCCTATACAGGGCCTACATGGGGGTAAGAAAACATTGACTCTGCTGGATTATATTGGTTGGTTGGCGGTTGTATAATGCAGTAATACCAAAACATTTCTAATTTTGCCTTGGTCTGTCCGACGCTGATTTTTTTGTACGTAAAAATGTGGCAAAAGCAACTTATGCTTTTTATTATTTTTCGGTGGAATAAGATGTTTTCTATGAAGCCTTGTACAAATTTATGTTTTTTCTGAATAACCTTTCCTTATCATTAGACGAATTTTGGTCTTCGGAGTCCGCTTTTCTCAAATTCTGTACGGTATGACAGCCTGTGAGACTTTACTATGCCCCTGTAGCTTTATAACACCAGGAATTTATATGTTAATCAGAGAAAATAGGGTGTCCGAAGGGTATTCAAATTTCGAATTCTTATGTCTTTAAACTGGTTTGTTTTCTGATTTTTTTATGAAGTTATGCTCACCGTCTTGTAGTCTTGTCTGTAAGGTTGTCGGCTCAGCCGGCCCATTTCGGCTTTTTAGGCCGAAAAGCCGACATTTTTTGGTTCGGCCAGCCGAAACTTTCGGCTCGGTCGGCCGATCGAAAACCCTACTTATCTGTCCTCTTCAAAACAACTTATCAATGATATTCATTAATCTTTAAAAATAACCAAAAAATTGATTGAGATCTCTTACAGTATGCATCACAGATAAGCTCAGTGATTATATAGGCAATAGGGGAAAATCTGCACATCCATTCATTCTTCTTAATTTTTATTTTCTTTAATTTCTCAATGTGGGCAGCTTCCCTCTCTCTCTTTATATATTCTTCATTTATTTTCTGTTGTATATGGTGAGTTTTTTTAGTATCTATAGTAATTTTTCTGACTTTTCGGTAAAACCGCTTTTTCAGTCAAATCCAAACCATTCTTGCCTTTTTATTCATTCAAACATATTTTCTTTGTCCGTAAAAAACTATCTCATACATTTTGTGTGAATTTTTAGTGGTCTTACAAAAGGGGCAATAATATATCAAACAAAAGTTTAAAAAATAAATCGTAAGTGAACTACTGTAACCACCCAAGAATTAGACAAAAAAGCTGACCAACAGCTCGTAACTTTCCAAATCGAAAACGGTACTACTGTATTCTCGAGTGATTTTTCTCTCAGATATGGGTGTTTGCGAATCTCAACTCCAAGCCCCCGTCGTCCTCATAAGGGGACGACGAAGGCTTGAGAGTTAGAGATGCGCACACAGGCTTAACTGTGAGATGAATTCGAGCAATACTCTTGAGAAATAAATGCATTTCAGGCCTTTTTTGCCATAGTCCAATGAAAAAAATATGGTAAAAGGACCCAAAAAGAGAGAACAGTTGCACAAATGGGTTGCAGAAAAAACTGCCTTAACCGCAAAGGACCGGTCCAAAACGACTCGCTTTACCGTCTTTAGGGCAGTGAAAAAGGTTAGAGGGGGGGATAGTACACGTATTTTCTGGCAGTTATATTTGGGGGGGGATTAATATAGTAGAGTTCGAAAATTCTTAAATTTACAAACCAGCTGGTTTTTTCCAAGTAAAAATTTCTATGATGAATACACTTGATGGGCTTCATTAGCTCATCATTTTTAAAGAAATGAAACCCATCAATAACTTTTAATAAAGGAATATTTATTTTCAGGAATGCCAGCGAGTTTGTGATTATGCGAGTTCGCATCCTTTTGAGTTAGAAAAGTTACTAGTAGTCGGAAAGCCGACAAGGAAGAAACGACCCTGCCAACCAATGTGCCCTTTTTCCAAAAATAGGTTTTAACCATTTCTAATGATTCGTTGTTAGCGCCAAAAAACCTTAGTCGGCTTTGGTTGTTTCCAAATTAATATTCAAACTGCCGCCAAAAACAATTGTAATATTTTTTTTACAAAATTAAATGATAATTTATCCGTGAAAACTGTTTCTATTGCCCTTCGTTCAATGTGTATGCCTCTATTGATTGTTTATTTCATTGTTGTTACTTATTGCAAGAGTATAGCTTGTGTTAGGCTGTTTTTTTTAATTTCACACTAATTTTCAGTGTTAACTGATTCAAGGAAACCCTCTTCAATTAGAAAAGATGACAAGTTTTGGCAGAGGAGGGTCATTCCGTGGAGCCTCTACTCGTAGTGGTGGATTTGGCCAGCGTGATGGGGGTACTTTGCTCAACAGGCCGGCTCCCACCACTGCTGACATTGATGACGGCAACGAAAACCCTTCAGCTCCACTCAAAAAAATTGATGCTTATTCGCATGATAATGAGCCTGGCAATCGTGGACGGTTTGGAGGTGGTTCCAACGAAAACGGTATTTGTTGTAAATATATTGGGCAAGCTCAAGAATAGCGCACATAACACAGGGTTTTCATTTTTTTTTCTCAAGAATAAAAACATTCTCGAAAAAAATTGGGATGTGACTCAAGTCATCCTTTATTTTTCGCATCCCTTGGATCTTCATCACAAAAGTCGGGCTTTTTTTAATTTTTTTTTCAATTTTATGCTGCAGTAGAGCCGATAGATCGGCCTAAGCACCCGAAAGATTGAGCCGTAAATAATGCCATGAATAATTTTTCGTCTGTAGGTGGATTCCAGAGAGGAGCTGATGGTCAAGACTTTGGCGACCAGCAGCAGCCGAATGCTTTCCATAACGGTGGTGGATTCGCCTCTGGCGGCTTCAAGCAGAACAACAACGACTCCACTAGAAACGCGAGAGCAATGGCTAGTGGTGGCAACACTACCACTTTCCAAAGCGGTGCAGGCAGCTCTTTTGGTCATAATCGAGGGGGAGAAGGCTTTGCCGGTGGGTTACATAAAAAAATAATAAGGGCTGTATAATAAGGGCTGTATCAAACCATTGTTAAGCAACTTCAAATTAAAATGTCAAGGCTTAGGCTTTCTTCACAGCTCTAAATTGTAGTGCTATCTTTTTCAGGTCGTAGATATAGCAGCATCAATGTCGACAAAAACGATGACGCAGTTCCTGCTCGCTCTGGCTTCAATGCCGCTCGCGATTTTGGACGTGGTGGAGGCATAAGCAGTCGTGGGAGCACCAACGCT
>BBSZ01012386.1:0-18976 GCA_000981365.1 Subanguina moxae | reverse complement strand
ATAGTACCAGAAGACAAGCTGTTGCTCTCGCTAAATGCCGTCTCCACAGCCGAAGTGACTGCCCAAAACCTGCGCTCAATGATCCGCAAGTCAGACTGTGAAATTGCTACTTCATTGGTAACCCGCTTTAAGTAATAGAAAAACGCCGTGCCCCAAACCCTTCATTTTCAGCTAGGTATCTCTCCAAACGATAGTGCTACTCCCATCAGAATTTTGTGGAACACAGTGCCCACCACAGGCCGCAAATCCATAGGAGCAATAATAGTTGGTTATCTAGGTATGAGGACCTTTGCCCCCTGTCCAGTCAGTGCTCTGCTGGACTCGATTGGAGGACTGGCTCCCCTGCTTGGCCTTATAGGTACTACTACTATCCATAATTTATTGATCTTGGTTTATAGCCCTGTTAACAAAGTATAAACCTGTTATTAATGGTTGTAGCTATGTGCAGTGACTCTCACGGACTGTATGCTTCACTGAAAGTACTTGTTTCTGCTGTCCAAACCAACCGCTCCATAGTAAACTCGATTATGAGGACCAGAGCGTATCAGGTATATGGGTTATGGAAATGATAAAATGAGCTATTTGAATAGTAAATTGGTTTAGACACTGGCTATGCTGTTGGAAGAAAAAGCTCATTTGATTAATTCTCACATTCTACATCTAGTGCTTTCCCTGACAGGTACTGCGGATGGCTCTAAAACAGATGAGAATGCAGTGATTCCCAGCCTGCAAACATTCGATGATCTGCTCTGTGATTTGGATGCCTGGGCAAATGCTCCAGATGAAGTCAAAAAGTTGCTGTTTGAGCACTTTTATGAACTTGTCATTGAGTAAGTTCTTTAAATTATTCGGTGAATAAACAAACTGCTAAGGTCATTCATTCCATTCCATGGCTATGTCATTCTCTTTTTTTTTTTTTGATGGGGGGTTAGAGGTTGGAGGTCTTGACATCCATGCATGCACAATCCCCGCCCCTAAAATATACCCAAGATACATTTAATCTAAGCTAATTGCAGCAACCACAAAGACAATCTAGTCAAAGTGCGTGCCTCATCCCTGCTGAGTCGTCTGCTCATATTCCTCTTCGAGAACACTAGTCTATTTCCAGTCAAAAATGACATTGTATTTCGACTTATAGGAGCTATAGTCCAGCCGCCCTGCGACCAGCACTCACTGCTCAGACTAGGTCAGACCATTTCTGCCACTTCTTCCAGTCAAATCAATGGAGACGAGAAGCAGGAGGGAGGGCACTACCTTTTCAACATTGCTGAATTGGAGAGATTATTGCTGGATGACCACAAAAGTGTGGACATCAATAGAAGTGTGTACTTAATTTATGCAAGGAATAAATTGCTTAACATGATCTCCACCACTCTGGCTCATTCAAGTGGACAAGTCAACAAGGAGTGAGTTTCTCTTCTTCTTTGTCGCAGAATACTAAAAAAAAGTCGGTGTTTTGACCCAATTCTGCCCATTAACACCGGAGATTTTTTAAGTGTCTATTTTATAAAAGAGAAAATGTTGATTTCTTACAGATTAAGTGAATCGCTAGTCAACACGCTTGGCTTTGGCTGGATTTTGGCGCTGTGTGCTCCCGGTGTCCATCCTGGCACTCTGTTCCTTGCGCTCAAAATCCTGGTGACTGTGACCAAATACCCTTCTTTGATGGAAAGGTTTCGCAGCGGTTCTTGCAACGGAGGTTGGCTGTCCGATGCTGACTCAGTCATTCGCAACAGAGCTGCTGTACTGCTTGGCTTCTCTGTGTCATCCCATGGAGGGGGTGTGGGCTCTCATGTGGACATAAACCCTGAACTGTCCAATTGCTCTGGCTTTGCAGCTTTAGAGCACTTGATGTGTTCACACGCTGACCGACCATTTGTCTATTTGGCCATGCTGGCTATATTGTTTGGACAGCACCAACCAAATATCCAGCCATTTGATGACTTCAGCATCGATATGGTTTGGTCACATGTGTTCACACTCACTGAAAAGAGGTAAGTAAAAAATGTTTATTTTTCGTATTACTGGGACACCACTCCTAGGCGTTGATTTTTTATACGTTTAAAGAAAGTTCATTAGTGTATCTTAAGTTCACAAAATCTAATTACTGATTACTGGTATCGACGCAAAATTCAAATTGACGCCAAATTTTTTGAGCCAAAATCATGATACCCCATATTATGGTTTCAAAAAAACCTAGAAAGCTTAAAACACGCAACTTTCCCATGAAATCGGGGTCGATTTGTGTGAAAGATAAGTTATTTCCTGTGACCGACAATTCCGGTCGGGGTGGGATTCTATGCTCAAGCCAAGGTTACTTGCAATGCAAACCAAAACAGGGGGGGGGGAGAAAAAGAACTATCCGTGCCCAACTGTCCACGCCCGAATTTGACTGGGGGTTTGTATCACAATTATTCCCATTAATATTCTTGGTGTTATTTAGCTCAGTGGCGTTGGCCATCCAAAACGTAAACTTCTGTCCAGATGCGCTGATTCCTCTGCTCTCAATGGTCAGGACTGGACTTCATCATCAGAAAAACGTAGATGAATCTAATTGATTCGAATTCTTTTAGAATTAATGTTTTTGACTAATGTATACGATCTTTTAGGAAGAAGATGTCAAGCATTGGAGCCACAAATACCCTCTTATGTTGCTTCAGTTAATTGCATTCCTCTACCAAAACTCACAAACCTTTTTCTTAATCTGCCACACAGAGACATTTGTGGTCAGCCTGTTTACAACCCTGATACCTCCAGTGCTTTACCAGCCAAAATCCACTAACTCCGCCAACCACCAATCAAGTCTCCACCAACCAGCTGTCCCACATATGCCAGTGAACAAATTTTGTGAGGAGATTAATCAAGAAGCTGGAGATCTGTCACCCACATATTTAGGTAAATAGTCTGCGCTTACAATAGGGTTAGCTTCTCTCCCGTGAAATCACGAGCAGGAGTGATATTAACAAAAAAATTAAGGCGGTAGGGATGACGGCAGAAATTTTTTAGTATGATTATAGCAAAAATTACAGGACGGGAGGGATTTTGGACACTTTTGGCCACGGGAGGGAGGGACGCGGGAGGTCAACCCTAGGTTACAAAGAGAAGCAAAGTCAACAATTTCTGAAAAAAACAGCAAAAAATGTCCCTGGCGGTAAATTTTGTCCGCCACTGTAGCTTAATCAAAGTGCTCTTTTATTTCAATACCTGGAGTATTCTAGGTGAACTAAGTAGCAGTTATGTAGCTAACCTATATCGCTTTTACAGTTAACTGCCTATGTTTAATTGCAGTCATAGCTCCATTTAAGGTACTTTTGGGACCACTCCAGCACTTATACCCTTTAGTTAATTAAAAACTACTTGAATGGAAATTACACGTTTTTATACTGTCTTGGACTAGAACAACATTTATAACATAACTTATAAATTATAAGTTATAATAAAACCCTTTGTTGATTTTTAAATAAATTTTAATGAGATTTGAATGGGTGTACAGTACTTTATAAGTTTCCTACAAAACGTCAGAGAAAAAAAACCGAGATTTAGTTGTGATTAATTAAAAAGTATGATACTTTTGACTAGTGCTGGAGACCGGACCGGAATCCGGTTTTTTCTCAAATATTCGGTCCGGAATCCGTCCGGCCAAACATAGAAATCCGTAAGGAATCCGGTTTATTTTCAGGATTTTTGAAATGATGCAAATTTAAATGAAGGACTTTTTGTTACTGTTTGTTTTTATTCTGGATATATGTCTGCTTGTTGTTTTCTATATGACGTGTTATCATCTCTTGCTGTTCAAACTATGTGCCAGCATCGGTGGGTGCGCCCACTGCTGCCAGCATTAGGAATACTTTCCGGGTTTATTTTGGGTTGGGTCATTTTTTGGATTGGGTTATTTTTTCGAATTGGCTCACTTTTTTTTTGAATCGGGTTATTTTTTTGAACTGGGTTATTTTTTTTTAATTGGGTTATTTTTTTAAATTAGGTCATTTTTTTTTTAAATTGGGTTATTAAACTGTCCCCAGGGTCTCAACCCTGATGCCGGAAAAAAACCCCCTTCCAAAAAAAAAGTCCTCTCCAAAAAAAACCGCTTCCAAAAAAAAAACCCTCCCAATGCTTGCACAAATGGCCCCAGCCACTGATGTTGTCACACAAGCACAAACAAAAATTACTATCAAAAAATTACAGAGAAATACAGAGTATATATAAGAATGAAACAAGTTCAAAGTGCTGGGTTTGAGAAGAAACCGCAAAGGTTAGAGAAACTTTTTTCTTTTGCGTTATATAATTATCATTATGTGCGTATTACGCATAATATTTTTGGATGGACAGTTTCTATTAGATATTTCCCTCCCACAAGGGAGAATGGGAGGAGATATCGGTATGACCCGCGGCCGGGTAAAGCATATGCATGTCCTAAAAAATCCGGTATCCGTACAGATTCCGGTTTTTTGCCACCACCGGATCAGGAATCCGGTTCTTTCCCAGAAATCCTGTCTGGAATCCCTCCGGTACCTCCTTCCTCCAGCACTACTTTTGACCCCCTCCAAAAACCAGAGGCGCCAATTCAGCTAGTTAAAGTATTTTTACTGTTAGTAACTTTTCAAAATCCTCTTTTGTATTTAGGTTATAGGAGTCTAAAGTAAAAAGTGTTGATTTTTCAATAAGCAAAAGTCAGCTACTGTCACACAACATTTTGATTAGTTTATCCAAGCCACTTTTGTGAAGTATATTTAATTTACAGGAAGTAGTGGCAGATGTGTTCGCAACATTCTGGAGCAACTCACAAATATCTTGCTCAACGATCTTTGCCTCAGTCATGACCTCAACAATGAACGTCTGTTCGATGCTTTGGTCGAGGTAAGCAATCACTCAAAACTAGGGTTGTGATATAATATGCAAAGTTTTCACAATTTTTAAAAAGTTCCCACCAAAAAGACTCTTTTCAACAAATTTCACAACCTTAGGCTCGGTTACAATGGTGGCGTGTGGCTGTGGCTTTGATTGTGGACACGAAAAGGCCACACGTTGCAGCCAAGTCCACACGCTAGCATTGTGATGGAGCTTTTACTCTTCAGCCATCAATCTCTACAGTCAATAACACTTTTAGTATTTGGATAGTGGTGGAGCAATGTGCAGCCAGCAAAGTGTGCTGTTCACAGAATTGGTGAATGCCTGTCTGGACAGGTTTATGTCCAGCAATATGTTCTTTGTCAACTCCACCTGCATGATCCCTCAGTCAGCAGAGGGCCAACTGCTTAGCCAGTCTTCGGAGACCACAGCCGTCAATGTAATTCACTTCTTGTCCAGAGTAATAGACTGTGTTTGGAATTGTCTCTACAGAGGAAACCCCATAAAATTACTCAAATGCTTCCTCAAGTTGCTAGCAGAATCTCATGCTTCCAATAAAGCAGCAGCACAATTGACCTGCACAGAAACACATTCCACTGCCTTATTCAGACTTGTACTCTACTTACTCAGCCGCCCAATTGACAATGTTGACAGTGAGTATTTATTTTATCATTACTTCAACTTACACAAGCTTGATTTTTGAATAATCAATAGAAATTAATAGAGGTTATACGGTATATGATTTTCATTCCTTAAAAACGTAACTAAACAAAGAGAATTCATGGGGACCTCACACAAGAAAAAGAGGTGGGTAAAATAGATGATCCACTTGTTTGGCAATATTCGACGTGGCGCACACAGGCTTACTTGTGAGATGAATCCAAGCAATACTCTTGAGAAATAAATGCATTTAGAGCCTTTTTACCATAGTTTAATGAGATAAACAGGTTGGTGGGTTATATAATCCAGTAGAGCCAAAAAAATTCTCACCATATCAATTCTGACCAAAATCATAACCGGAAATTAGCGGCAGAAAAAAGTATTGTCCTCTTTCAACAACCATATTTTTCCCCAATTTCAGCCCAAATGTCAGTGCTGGATACTTTGGCAGAGATAGTGCGCAACCAGCATTTGTTGCTCTCTCCGTCTAGACATAACAACTCTTCTGCCCCACAGCATAATCCTCTGTTCTACGGGGCACTAGTGCATTTGGTGTTCATGCTTTCAGAAAAGCCAGACATCCACCACCACCACCAAAAGAACAGTTATCTAGAGAGAGGCTCTGCGCAAGTGGCCATGTGCGCTCAAACAGTGTGGGGACTACTGTGGCAGCAGAAAAAGGCTCTTCTGGACGATATATTCAAACGTGATGTTGACCTGGAGCTGTACACTGCCAGAGCTTCCTGTGGAGAACAGGCCAACAGGTTCTGGCTACAGTTCGTGGACTCACAAACCGATGGATCTAGCTCTTGCATGCCATCCAACCAACCACACTCTGCAAAATTTGGCATTGGAGGCAATACATCAGGTAATCTGAGCAGTGGTGTTGGTCACATCCAATCCAAGCTAACCAAAGTGGCTAGGAGTGGACTGCAGAGACTGGTCAGTCAGACCAGCAAGAGCGGAAAATCCATGCTGGGTTCGATGGCTGGAGTTGGCAGTGGACAACTGGTTTTCCAGTTTGATAGGATAAGGATTGAACCTGAGGTGGGTATTTTTTGTTTCAAAGAGGTGTTGTCAATACAAAAAGAATTTTCCTCATACTTGACATGGTCTTGTTGGATGTACATAATCACCCATAAATATACTTTAGTATCTAATTAGTTTACTCAGTAAACTTTGCTGCCTAAAAACATTTATCGGTTGCATTAAAAATTGATGAAACATTACAGAGCCAGTGTTTTCATAACTAATCAAATCCCTTACCCTAACCTAACAGTTAGGCTAACCCTAACCTAATCCCAATCGGTTAGGATTAAGGTAAGTTTAAGGGATTAGGGTTAGGATTAAGTTGGGATTAGAGATTAGGGTTAGGGATTACAGTTAAAACTCGATTTAACATAACTCGATTTAACATAAAACTCGATTTAACATAACTCTGAGATCGATTTGGTTGGCCTGATAAGAAATTAAGGTAAAGTGACACTCGATTTAACATAACTCGATTTGACATAAAACTCGATTTAACATAAACTCGATTTAACATAATCTTTTTGGCGGTCCCTTGAATTATGTTAAATCGAGTTTTAACTGTAGGGCTATTTATGAAAACACTGTACAGGGCGCAGCAAAAAATGAAAGTTTCAAAAATTTTGGCGATCCAATCACCGTCGCAGCTAATTTACTACTTTTTTTTTTCGGAAACCTCCAACAGGAAACCTCCTGCTTTTCGCAAGAGGAGTAACATTGTGAATGCGTTCACAAAAACTTTAATAGTGCATTAATTGTAAATACGTCAAACCATTCTTTGTGGTTTTTACTGCATTCCTGGTCATATTACCATCCAATGAAGCTTATTTGATGGGTTCTATATTTCCGTTATTTCCAACCATCTGTCATCTTAGACGTTCACATTTTGCAGACCTTCTATATGTGGATTCGAGTTCACATCAGTCTGCTCAATGAACTCATGAAAAATAACTGCCAGCGCTATCATGAATGGCATCAACACGTCAGGAAATGGTGTATGCAGGAGTGGCACAATACAGAAGCTGAGCTGACCAGAGAACGGGGACTATGGGGTCCAGAACAGTGCTCTCGCCTTGAGAAGTACCAACTGGACATTACTGAAGGACCATATAGGATAAGAAAGAAGTTGGTGCCCAACGATACCTTCTACCAACGCTACCCTTACCGACCAGCACTAGACGCTCCTGAAGCGGTAAGCAGATTAGCCATTGTAATTCGTGGTCTAATAACGCAGTCATCCTATATAGCACGTCTTCGAAAATAAATTCGAGAAAAAAGCGTGACGAACACATGCCAAATACTATATTTAGATAATAGTAGCCATAACTACCAAGAAAGTCAGGATAAGATTTTGACGAATTTTTCTTAAAATATGTCATCGTTCATGACTTTTTTATAAAACACGGACAAGTGATGGCTTATTCGAGAGCTCAAAACACACCGCATCTTTAGGCCCAAATACACATCACATAAGTAGTAAAATTAAAATATACATAGCTATTCGAATTACACATTGAAATCGTGGAGTATTTATTAGGTGTACTTGACGTCGCACCAAGTTTTCCCAAAGTTATAGGACTTCAAATTTCGAAGGGATGTGCTATAAGCCCCAAAAAGAAGATCTCTTTGTAAATATATAGTTGTAAACAAAATATTTGGATGACTTCCATTTGATAAAGTCATTAGAAAATGGTTTATTATTTTGAAAATATGCCTAAAAAATCAAGATAACACCTCATTTATTTTTCAGAAAGCCCAGAGAGCAAAAGTGGCCATCTCTAAGGTAAGAAGGATAGATTATGGTGCACTCGGCTAATTTGTTAGAACGTAAAAATTATACAGTACAATTGAGTCTCGATGTATATCAAGGTGTACGTTGCATTGGGTGCAGACTATATCAAGACTTGACTGTAACATACAATAGCCCCCTCCCCCTCTCTTTGAAAAATAGCTGTGTTTTTGAGTCAAAAATTTTGACCATGTTAAGCAAAGGTTTTGCTAAGGCAGTTAAGCCTCGAAAAATTGCCAAAACTAGGAGCTATTCTTCGAGGCCTAACTTGCATTGCAAAACCTTTCATTTATATACAGTCGAGTCTCGATTTAGTGAATATTTTTTCTGGTCCCCAGCGCCTACACTAAATCGAAACTCGACTGTATGATTAAAAATTGAATGTCACAAGTCTCGTTTTTTAAAGAGAGTGAAGGGATTAGAGGTGATACGGTAACAATAAATAATCTGTTTTCAAGGACAGCAAACTCTACTTTGAAAAGATGCAAAAAAAGCGATTTCACACAATGGACGAGAGGATAATCGACAATTCTACAGTTGTGGGAAGCTCCAACTCTGCCACAGTCGGCAATGCGCATCAGCAGGATGAACAAACTCAAAGCTTGGTGAATCTAACTACTGGTGATATTTATTCAATGAAACCAACAACTTTTACAAGTAAAACCCTGTTTAGAGCTCAACTTGTCCATGATTAAAAGAATGGTCCAGAAGAAATTGCCAACAAACTCAGCAAGCACCAATCCCAAAAGTTGTGTTCAAGAAAAGCATGAACAGGAAGATGAAGAAGAGGATGAGGACGAGGAATGCATAGCGGACGAGGCAACCACATTATCTCTGTGTTCCCAGAATTCATCAGACAAAAAGTTGGAAGAAAGTGGAGCAGAAGAAAACCAACAACCAGGTATAGTCTCCAAATAGGATGATATTTTAGTATTCAAACCCTGCTAAATTGTTCCTTCTGTAAAACTCCTCTTAAGCCCTGTCTTGATCACGATACCAGTGTTTTCAAAAATGACTTGTCATCAGACTTTAATGACAGTCATCGATGACAATGACTTGACTTGTCATTGTCATTTTAAATAAAATGACAATGACAAGTCAAGTCATTTTAAGACATTGTCAAAATGACAAGTCATTTCAGTCATTTTAGCTAAATGACAAGTCATTTTGATTGGAATGACTCAAATGACTGGAATGACTCAAATGACTGGAACGACTCAAATGACTGGAATGACTCAAATGACTGAAATGACTCAAATGACTGGAATGACTCAAATGACTGAAATGACTTGTCATTTAGCTAAAATGACTGAAATGACTTGTCATTTTGACAATGACTGAAAATGACTTGACTTGTCATTGTCATTTCAGTCATTTTGCAAAATGACTTGACTTGTCACTGTCATTTAGAGTCATTGTCAAAATGACAACTCATTTCAGTCATTATAGCTAAATGACAAGTCATTTTTGAAAACACTGCACCTAACTAGGTAAAGTGGTTCAAATTTAACATGTCAGAAATGGCATTTTTTTAATTCCTTGATTTCTTGACTTAAATTCCTTTTAAATTCCTTGGCATTTTGTTGTTTTTAAAGTGATCATGAATCCAAATTTTTAGAGTTTGTGATGGACACACATACTACGTTAAAAAACAAAAAACTAAAGACTTAAAAAACCTGAACAAAACTAAAGCTTTTAATTGCGCGCAAGGCAAAGAAAAAAATTATGTTTGTTCTAGTGGTCATGTGCCTGGCAGACTTCCTGCCCTTTAATTGGCTATTTTTTAATCTCCGTTCTACAGATTATATCTAAATTTCAGCTGAATACACTTCCAACAATGCATCACCAAAACACACTCCTCACATTGTATCTCCCACGTCAGTTGCTGGCTCAACCCCTAAAAAGCCACAACAGCTCTCCTCCAAGTCGTCTACGGCAAACACAGGCCCTGACAATCAAACATTGTTAAGATTGTTGGAACAGGGAGAGCAATTGCACAGTATGTTCAGGTGTGCTAGAGTGCAAGGCCTGGACACTCTCGAGGGCCTGCTCTTGTTCGGCAAAGACCACTACTATGTGGTCGATGGATTCACACTTCTAAAGACTAGAGAAATCCGGGACTTAGATTTTCTGCCTGAACAGTTGGTTTCGGCAACAGTTTTATAGCTTTTTAATTGCTTTTTTAGATCTCATGATCCCATCATTCCCTACATGGCCATGGGCAGCAATAGTCGTCCATCTTCTACAAAAGCCAATAGACAGTGCAGCAAGTTTGGCTATGATGACATAAAAGAGGTGCACAAAAGAAGGTACTACTTTATTCGCATAAAGCCATGACAGGGGAGGCCATCTCCGCTTAACCTTTTGGTAATTTATAGGTATCTTCTGCAACCCATTGCTTTGGAAGTATTCAGTGCGGATGGCAGAAACTATTTGTTGGCTTTTCCCAGGAAAATTAGGGACAGAGTCTATCAGAAGTAAGTGGAAGCTACAGTTTGAAAAACAGATAAAAAGGGACATAGGACACTTCCTGGAAGTTGTTATAGAAATATTTTATACCTTTCAATAACCACTTCGCAAAGACTTTTTTTATTTTGGAACACCCCAGTCGGAAAAGTCTTCTCAGAAAACCGAACCTGAATGAAGAACTTTCAAAACCTGCTTGAAAAACTACTGAGATATGATCAAAAGCTGAGACACAGTCAAATTTATCCATAGCGGTCTCCCTTCATAACGTACAACTATCTATAAGGGCTGCTACATTGGTTCGGTTTATATTGAATAGAGCTTCGACTGTATCCAAGTCACTTTTTAGACTTTTGCTTATCGATTTGGATACCTGAGGACAGTGTTTGCTGGCGTGTTTCAGAATATAAAAAAACCTTGCAAAAATGTGTGTTTTATACAAAAACCTAAAGAATTACGAAAAAAACTTTACTAAATGTCGTTTTACCGAGAATTAGGTATGACAATAAGCGATAAAAGAGCATTGCTCTACCTGTGAAAGCTCACAAAGTTTACTCTTTCTTTATAACTAAAATTTTTAGACTTGTTTTTATGGCCAAAGGAGCGTCAAGTGATGTGGCTAAAACCATGGCTGAGCATAAAAAACTGTTGCCATCAGAAGCCAGCTCCACCGGCTCTCAACTAATCAACTCGCTGATAGGCCAGCAATCTATCACTCAGAAATGGCAGAGGGGCGAAATCAACAATTTCCACTACCTCATGTATCTGAACAGTTTGGCTGGCCGATCCTACAATGACTTGTCCCAGTATCCAGTTTTCCCCTGGATACTCAAGGACTACGACTCTGACCAGCTGGATCTGACCAATCCAGCCAAAACATTCCGAGACTTGAGTCGTCCCATGGGTGCTCAGACACCAGATAGACTAGCTCAATTTTTGAAGAGATTTCGAGAGTGGGATGATCCTGCTGGAGACACACCTCCTTATATGTATGGCACCCATTATTCTTCTGCGATGATTGTGCTATCCTATTTGGTCAGGCTAGAGCCATTCACTCAGCAATTCCTGAAGTTACAGGTTGGCTTTTAATCTAAAATAAGCAACGCTGTATCTAGAGCTATTCTGGAGAGATTTATGTCCCAGCCTGGGAATAACTTAGGGAATTGCCTTTCAAATTATTGGCCCTTATAATTCCCTTCCCCTCCCAATTCAGCCCTTATTCTCCTCTAAGTTAATATTTTGGCCTCTTTATACCGAAATTATCACTTAAAAATGGTTTTTGAACTTTTTTAGAAAACCCGATCTTTTTTTTGGAGGGAGAGGGGGGGGGGGTTAGTAACCGAGTAGCGTCAAGTCTTTTACCAGATAGTTAATTTTCAAGTTTTGATTTTACGGGCTGCAAAATTACGAGGTAGCGGGTAGCCAACAAAATTAGATTTGGACCGCAACTCACAGGTCTCAAAATTCAAGTTTATGATCACTTCAGAAATTTTGGGCGAAATTCAAAAATCGTGAAAAGAAGGAAAAAATTGTCCAAAGGCAACTGAAGCCAATGGCAGCAACCAGAACAGTTAACTGTAGAAGATTTTAATCGGTCAAAGTCAAATCTTAAACAATTCTCAAAACATTTGAAAATTGAGCTAAAAATCCTGGCTAGTCGCAAAGAAAATAGGGCCTTCAATCGAATTCACTATCTCTCTAATTACCGGCCTCATTCAAAATCGTGTTTTTTACATTGTGTTGCTACCCACTTTCTGCAAGCGACTATTAAGCAAGTTTCCACCCAAATTTTAGCTTGTTGCTTTATTTGTCTATTATTTGGTAAATTTCCTTCTGCAAAAAGTGGTGCAAAATAGAGTGCCGAGAACACGACTTAGAGGGAGCGGTAATTAAAAAATACAGTGCATTCAAACAATATCTAAAGTTCACTACATGATTTTCTTTGTTGCCAGGGAGGTCATTTTGACCTGGCCGACCGTATGTTCCACTCCATCAGAGATGTAAGTTAAACACTTGTTTAACGTAGTAAAAACAATATTAACAGTGGTCAAATATTAGGCTTATGTTAGTGCTAGTCGCAACAATATGGCTGATGTCAAGGAGCTGATTCCGGAGTTCTTCTACTTGCCTGAAATGTTTTTGAACCAAAACAATTTTGATTTGGGCGTGAAGCAAAGTGGAGCCATGCTCAACCATGTCCAGCTGCCTCAATGGGCTCATGGCTGTCCCCATGAATTTGTGCGAGTTCATAGAGAAGTGATTTAACTACCCTTTGTCACCGCGACCTCTAGTTTTTTATTTTTATTATTCTAAGATAACACAAAACGCCACAAATCCTCCTATATCCAAATTTGTAGGCTCTAGAATGCGACTACGTGTCAGAGCACTTGCATGAGTGGATAGACCTCATCTTTGGCTACCGCCAAAATGGAGACCCAGCCAAAGAAGCTAACAATGTGTTCCACCACCTGTTCTACGAGCAAAATGTAGACTTTGACAACATAGACGACCCTCTGACCAGAAATGCCACTCTTGGCTTTATTAATAACTTTGGGCAAACTCCAACGCAATTATTCAAGAAGCCCCATCCCCAGAGAAGGGTTCAACACAGTGTTCACACAATTCAGCACGGGTCTTCTGCATCACTTGCCTCTATGTCATCTATTTCTTCCTCTGGCTCTGCTACAACAGTATCTTTTGTCAAAGGAGTAACCACCCCTAGGCTGTTCTACCATGGTCTGGAAAGTTTGAAGCCATCTTCTTCAAAACCGGTAAAAGGTGGGATAACCTTGAACCATTTTTTATATTCTAGAAAAGGCTTTCAGAGCTGAAAGCAGCCATTGGAGAAATAGTGTTCAACGATAAGAGCCAAGTTATTGTATTAGAACAAAACAAAATACTTCTGCCACCGACGTCCTATATGTCCTGGGGCTTTCACGATAGATCTATCAGAGTTGGGGTTGTGGGCAGTGACAAGGTTTGATATTGTTTTTTTTAATTGATTTAAGGATGATTTTTTTCTGAAAGGATTTTTTATTTTCATATTATTCTAGTCATTTTCCATTATTTATGCAATATTAAAGCAGTTATTATTTACCTTTGTTGTAAGTTGTAATTTATTAGGTTTTGAAATGTCGATCAGCATTGAGAGCTCTACATCATCCCAAGAAAGCACTATCACCAAGCAAATTTCTAAGTCAGAATCAAAAGCAGAATGATTCTGACTTAGAAATTTTTTGCTTTTGATCCTGACTTTCAAAGTTTTCTAATTCTGCTTCTAACTTTGGCATTCTGATTTTGGTTGTTGAAGACACTAGTTATAAACTTTTTTGGCGGAGGGCAAAGTGGTATAATCCAGTAGAGTCGAACTTTTTTATTGTGAAATTTATTGGTGGCACCAAATTTCATAGTTCAAAGCAACAAATATCCTACTCAGATGACCTTTTTGAACTGTACAATTCAAGTTCATTACATGTAACACCTGACCAAATATTATCTCTTTCTTTAAAAAAAACAACTCAATATTCAGTCACACTGTGTGTTGGAAACAAATGACGTCTATGAGATCACCTGCATGGCTTGCAGTGCTGATGGTAAAATCATCTTTGGTGGGCTGACGACAGGCACAGTTCTGGTCTGGTCGCTTTTACCAGCCTCTGCCATCAACCTGGCCAGCCTTCAACTACACCCAAAACGTGCATTGGATGCACATACTGATGTGGTCACTGCTCTAGCTGCTTGTCCAGCCCATAACTTCATTGTTAGTGCAAGCAGAGACCACACAGCAGTAATTTGGCACCTGACACGTCTAACCTTCATCCGTCAATTGATAGGCCATGGTGGAGCAGTGACTGCGCTAGCTGTAAATGATTTGAAAGGGGAGATTGCCACTTCTTCTGGCAGCCAATTATTTCTATGGTCACTGAACGGGGTTCAATTGGCTGTAGTTAACACTGCAGAAGCTGGTCTGTTCGGCAATCCTTCCAGCTTGATTCTGTGTTTAGGGTTTTCGACGGTGGGTTTAACTGGCTTTTAGCATTTCACACGGAATAGAAGCATAAGGGTAGTTTCGGAACAAAAATGTTAAAAAATCACCCTAACGTCTTACCACAACGCCAAGATTTTAAATATTCTAATGCGTTATTCCTTTTTTATATAGTAACCTTGGTAAGAATTTAAGGTAATTTTTGGATATAGTCGAACTTCGATAACCCGTCACTGGGGTTGTGACGAGTCGAGTCGGTCGTCGAAAGTCGAAATTTTCGACGCATCGACTCGAACATCGAAAATATCGACTTTTCGATGTAAAAAGTCGAAGTCCACGTGTCGAGTCAAAAACCCTACCCGTCACCTCTGGGGGCTAACAAAAGGTGACGTGTTATCGAGGGCAAGATTTGTGGGACTTATTTGCTGGCCAACCAAATGAGGCTTGAGGTGACGAGTTAGCGAGGGTGACAGGTTGTCACAGTGACGGATTATCGAAGTTCGACTTTATTTGTCAAAATATTGCCCGAACAACTACCCATCTTGCATACTAATCATTTGTTTTAGTCGAATGAATGGGACACTAAGAATGTGGTGATGTGTGGCACAAGTGACGGTTTGGTCAAGGTAATAGAGACTTTTGGTGGTTTTTTGAAACATAGGCCACTTCCGCATTGTTTTTAAGCTTTTCATTAGCTGTCCCACTTTAATGGAAGACTATTCCCTGGTCGATGGTGAGCAAGGAGTGAGCAAAATGAAAGCCCGAAAATTATTTGCTTTTCTTAGTTAACATAAGGTTGTTTGCCTTGGCCTACCAAGTAGGGTTGGCTTCTCTTCCGTGAAATCGCTAGTGGAAGGGGTGACAGGAAGGATTTTAGCAAAAATTTTGGGCGGGAGGGATGTGGGAGGCCAGCCCTGCTACCAAGGCAAAATATCGAAATTTGCGACTTTCCAAAAACTAACTCTCTATGAAGAAAAGAAGCAAAAAATAGCTTTTTTGTCATTTTTAGCGTATTATAAATGCTTAGAAGGGGGCTAAAACAATAAGAGCAACCAAGGCAAGATGCTTCTTTTGATTGAAAATCATGGCTGAAGTTTGGACAAAATTGCATTTCCCATGCTTCCTTTCTTGAATATCTTTTCTAGACGTATTTCTTTAGATCTACTCCTGTGAATTTGGCAGAGCCAGTCAGAAAGAGCAAGAGATCCAGGACTCTGTGTTCACCAATGAAGCAGAACCACCCGCAGATATCCACTCATCTTCCAACCAAGCAGTCAAAGAGCACTTGTTGAAGAGGCAGCAACGCATTCAAAGCCACTATTACCACCGTCGCCTGACTACTAATCTGGTTGTAGGTGGTAGCAGTAAAAACTCCTCCTCATCTACCTCTTCTGAACAACATGCACCGGGCCAACATTCATTGACTTCTCTGGACTCCTCAGTAGACCAGCCATTGTCGCCAGTAAATGGAGAAGTACAGGAAAGCAAGGTATGTACAAGTATTAAGGTTGTCCAAAAAGTTTGCTCAGATTTGAAACTTTCAAACCTTAGCTCAGTTCTCCTAAGTAATTGCTTAAAAGTAGGGTTGTCAATTGGAATAGGGTAAACTTTTAGCATTTTCCATCATTTTATAGTACCTTGTATCGTCTTACCTTGTATCTCCCTGATAATTTTTTTATTCTATGATGCCAGTCAAGCTTTAATTTAGTTAAGAATGAATTGGAAATTTTATAGATTAGTTATGAGTCGTCAAATAGTTTATTCGACGATGATTCGAAAAAAATTAGTAATGCTAAGGCACCAATGTTTATTTAGCATCTATTACATCATAGCACATACAACTCTAACTCAATTCATTAAGGGTATGCCCTTTATGATATGTTTAATAAAATTTCCTAAAATACTGCTTTATTATCGTGTGTGGAGCAGTGGTATAAGTTCTAGTGCTCTTTTTATGTCATCGGTTCGATTCTCAACCGGTGCACGTGCATGCCTGTCGGATGATGCAATGGGTGAAAACCCACATTTGACAACCCTGATGCTGGCACCAGGGTCCCAACCCTGATGCTGGCACCAGGGTCCCAACCCTGATGCTGGCACCAGGGTCCCAACCCTGATGCTGGCACCAGGGTCCCGTTGACCCTGAAAATTGACCCAACCCAAAAAAATTGACCCAACCCAAAAAAATTGACCCAACCCAAAAAAATTGACCCAACCCAAAAAAAAATGACCCAACCCAAAAAAATTGACCCAACCCAAAAAAATTGACCCAACCCAATAAATAACCCAACCCAAAAAAAATGACCCAATTAAAAAAAAATGAGGCAGTTCAAAAAAATGAGCCAATTCAAAATAAACCCGGAGAGCCTTACTAATGCTGGAACCAGTGAGCGCACCCACTGATGCTGAAGCATAGACTCAAAGAAAAATTACTATCATAGCTTAACTATGATAGTGAAGGCTAATGAAATACAGACCATATATAAGAATCAAACATGTTCAAATTGCTGGGTTTGAGAAGAGACCGCAAGGGTTAGAGAAAATTTTCTCTATTGCATCATATAATCATTATGTGCGTGTTACCCGTAATATCTTTAGATGGATATTTTTTATCAGATATTTCCCTCCCACAAGGGAGAATCGAAGGAGATATTGGTATGACCCGCGGCCGGGTAAAGCAAGTCCCAACACCCAACCAGGTTCTAAACTTAGACTTCTCCATAGATTCCAATTGGAATTCCATAAAAGATTAGGCTGACAAGATAATTTAAACTCGATTTTCTTTGCGCCTGCATCACGACAAACTTTGCAAACTACCAAGTCAGATAACTCCCCGGCGATCGCGGATGATTTTTTTTTCATAGAGATCGATTTTCCACATGTTGTGCACCATATTTCTCTGAAAGGTTAAAAAATGTACGTCTGAACAGCGAGAGATGATAACACGTCATATAGAAAACAACTAGCAGACATATATCCAGAATAAAAACAAACAGCAACAAAAAGTCTTTAATTCAAACAATTTGCGTCATTTCAAAAATCCCGAAAATAAACCGGATTCCGTACGGATTTCTATGTTTGGCCGGACGGATTCCGGACCGGATATTTGAGAAAAAACCGGATTCCGGTCCGGTCTCCAGCACTACTTGTTATATATTCTAGTCCGCAAAATTTCAAAAGTCAATATCTTGACGCAATCGAACTCATAGCCGGTTTTGAGAACAGCTTCGTAACAAGCTCTAGTAGAGCTATCTTCTGGTATATAAGGTTCTTTGATAGGCCATGGTCAGGTCGTGCCTTTCCCCTGTAAGTTAAAAGCTTGACTCACCATTGTATAGCACGTATCATCGATTTAAAGAAAAAATATATATGAAAAATTTACGCTGTAAGTTTCAACAACCCTGTATACAAATACAGTTGCTGATAGTGAAGATACGATAGTTAAACCTATACAGGCTATAACTCTAATCCCTCAGCATCAACAATTCATAAATTTGATATCCTTTTGATATCCTTTTAAAATAAAAACCCCTAGGGTTTTTATTTTTAACACTAGAATTACGGCATGGGTCAAAAACGACCTATTGCAGTATTAGACATATTGTGTTTTTGACCTATGTTCTGCTAGTGTCTTCTGGACATGTTATATACCAAAATGTAGCCCAGATTATAAGCTACATTTTGGTATATAATATGTCCAGAGGACACTAGCAGAACATAGGTCAAAAACACAATATGTCTAATACTGCAATGAGTCGTTTTTGACCCATGCCGTAATTAAAGCGTTAAAAAATCGATAATGCCGTTGCATTTAAGCAAACTCACCAGCAGCCTGTCGCCAACCCTTATCCAAGTGCCCAACAAGACAAAGAAGTCGAGTGGAAACGGTGCTTACACCTGCGAAGAGTATTAAGTGAGCACACAGCCTTTAGCCAACAAGCGGCAGGACTGCCAAATGTCCATCCAGCACCCATAACCTGTCTAAGGCCTACAAAAGACCACAAGAGTCTCCTGGTTGGGGATGGAGTTGGCAGGTAATCTATCTATGTTAATAATTTCTTCTTCGTTATTTTGTCCATTTTCAAGCCTTTAGAAAAATTATAGAAAAAATGCAAAAAAAATATAAAAACAAAAATTTAGATGAATTAATACTACAGTAAACTCTCGATATAACGGCCCCCCGATATAACGGCCCCCCC
>BBSZ01012370.1:0-36287 GCA_000981365.1 Subanguina moxae | reverse complement strand
ACCCCCAGGGACCCCCAGGGACCCCCAGGGACCCCCAGGGACCCCCAGGGACCCCCAGGGACCCCCAGGGACCCCCAGGGACCCCCAGGGACCCCCAGGGACCCCCAGGGACCCCAAGGATCCCCCAAGGATCCCCCAAGGATCCCCGAAGATCCTCGCGGATCCCCAAGGGAAACCCCTCGGCCTAACGGCCCTACCCCTCTGGCACTGGTACCAGAGGTAACCAAAAATAATGCTGTCAATAAGTATGACAGCGAAGCTCTGTAAAATATGGAGGATATATAGGAAACGAACTAATTCAAAGTGCTGGGTTTGAGAAGGACCGCAAGGGCTAGAGAAAATTTTTTCTTTGCATCATATCATATTTGAGAAAAAATGGGATTCTGATGACCGGAATCCGTACGGATTTCGGTTCGGTCTCCGGCACTAGTTATATGGCTTAGTTTCCTTAGTGCAAAGAGTAAAATACCCAATTTTACTTCTACAAAGAGTAAAAAAACCCTTTAAAAAACAAAAGCTTAAAAGAAAACATTGTGGTTCAGGAGTTTCACTTAGACTTGCGGTGTTGGATGGCCCATTCAGCCAAAGTACTTCATCGGTTAGCCTTGTTCGTCAAAGACAAAAAATGGGTGCCTGAAATTAAAAAGGTTTTTTTTACAAAAAAAGGCTAATGACCATTAAAAAGCGATATGTAGGATGTGAAAGTGTTCAACCATATCGACATGCTAGACCAACTGCACTGGTCGGAGCCGGCACAACAGTATTGTGACTTTGGCTTGCACAGCACCAACCTAACTATGGTTAGTCAAGTGTTGCCAGACGGCACCATTGGACAGGTGCGAAAGGTGCTGGTTGAGCCTAGGTTTGGACTGGTGGAAGATGTCAATGGTTATGCCAACCTCTTTCCATTTTTGCTGCAAATACTACCGCCTGATTCGGAGAAATTGGGCGTTCTCCTCAAAAACATCAATGACACAGAGGTGCGTCTTTCTATACCCTATTAAAAGCAAATGACCATTTGAAGACGTTCTGGACACCTTATGGTCTGCGTTCAATGTCCTACAAATCGCGCTACTACAAGGCGTGGAACAACGAGATTAAATTTCCCTATTGGCGAGGCGCTATCTGGATCAACATGAATTTCCTGGCCTTGGAGGCACTGCACAACTACTCCAAGACTAGTGTGCCGTTTGGAAACGCTTGCAGAGAGTTGTATGTAGCCCTAAGGGAGAATGTTGTCAACAATATTGTTAGCCAATACCAGCAGACCGGCTTCTTCTGGGAGCACTACAGTGACCAGAGTGGAGTGGGCGAAGGCACCAGGTGAGAGCACAAGAGAACGTCAGAAATTATCAGACATATTCTTTTTAGGCCGTTTACTGGCTGGACAGCCTTGTATGCTTTGATTTTCTCGGAACAGTACGAGTAAAATGTGTGATTCTTAAAGTTATTTTGCAAATATTAAGTTATTAGAACCAGTTGGCGTAGGAGTGTCCATATACCGAGTGCTAATTACCGGGTATTACTGTATTATAGAAATACGATTTCAAATTAGGGGGGGGAGAGTTTATTAGAAGAAATACGGTGTTCGTTCTTTCAGCAAAAAACTTGGTGTCAAAAACACGGAGGTATATCCTAGTAGCGTTTGGATAATGATGAAGCGGTGTTGTATAATCCAACAGAGTCAAATCGTCTAAATAATATGACAGTCTGTAGTTCGTTGTGGAACCTTTGTGTACATTAAATTGTTATATTTATACAAAAATATAATTAAACCTTATAGTTGTTTCTCTTCTAGTATGCTCAATTCTAGTCCGAAAAAAAGATTGTCCCAGTTTTACAGGCCAATAATTTTTGTAGGCTTGGGTTTGAATTTCTTTAAATTTGGAGCCTGTGAATTGTATGTCAATATATGTGAACTTTGAAAATGTAGTGTATGAGAAAATAAATCTTTTTACCAGCAATATTATTTTAAATCAACATGAAATGTCAATGAAAAAGAAAAAAAATCATCCTCAGATTTGACTCCCATCAACGTCCACTTCGAGATGATTTAGTTGGTCTTTAATAAAATTGCTTATAAAAGTATTAATCTCGTATTAACGACTCTCTAAATGGTTTACAACGCCTAAGTGGAGCTTTAAAAAGTTCATTATGAAGCATGAATACCGTATTTACTTTATTAAGTAGGGACCCTACATTTAAAAAGATGTGTTTGTTGCACTGTGTTTTTGACCTATGTTTTGCTTGTGTCTTCTGGGCATGTTATATATTCAAAATGTAGCCTACATTATAAGCTACATTTTGGTATTAACATGTCCAGAGGACAACAGCAAAACATATGTAAAAAAAATGCAACGCCAAAAGGACATTTTTTATTTAAGGGTGCTTGCTTATTAGGGTAAAAACGGTATTTGCACAATAATATCAACTATCACTGTAACATCGAATGAGTTCTCGACCGGCTTTCTTTAGAGCGACATTTGGGAAGCGCTGCAGCTTCATTTCCACAATTTTCTTGAGCGATAGACAATTATGGTCGACCGAAAGGCGAGATCGAATCGAAATCACTCTGTTGGGCTAAACAATACGCATCTCGGCTTAATGTTTCACTCAAAAATAAGAAGAAAGGACATACAGACCTCATATGAGAGACAGAAAAACACATGTTCGCGTGAGACTTCACTTATCATCATCTGATGTAATTCAGCGCCATAAGCGTCAAATATCCCTGACCAGCACCAATTGGTCGTATCAAGCGTTCCTCTCGCAAACGAATGAAATTGGAATAGCTTTCGAATGTAATTGTGAAGCTCTTTTCGAAAACAGCATACCACATAGGACAGAGCCAGCCGAAAATAGAAGTGAGCAGAGAACACATAGTGAGGCTAAAAGAAGCGGATTAAAAGCCTAATCAAGACTCCAAATAAAGGAGGTCAATAATAGGACTGCGTAAAAATTCATCCAAGCGTTTTGGTTTTCTTATAAATCCTACTTTCTAAATCAAGTTAATAAAAAATTAGTTGACCGCAAAAGTTACAAGTTCAAATGAATTCGGTGTACTCGCTCAAATCATTGACATCCTTATAACGATCA
This sequence comes from Subanguina moxae, assembly GCA_000981365.1. Taxonomy (NCBI): domain Eukaryota; kingdom Metazoa; phylum Nematoda; class Chromadorea; order Rhabditida; family Anguinidae; genus Subanguina; species Subanguina moxae. The sequence continues at coordinate 33,191 of BBSZ01012370.1, read as the reverse complement.
AATGCAGTGTAAATCGACAAACAAACGTACATCAAACATGCCACGAGCACATGCTTTAAAAAAAACCCAGGCACTTAGAAAACGACTTGAAAACATCATTGTACGGAGAACAGGAAAATCTTTATGGTGGAACATAGCTTCACCTAATACCTAAAAAACTTTTAATTTAAACTCTGTAAACCAAGTTTGAAAGTAATTTTAAGAGTGATTATACCATTTCGCTGCATCGCTGACTGCACAACATTAGTGAATGCGTCGAAATTCCCTGAAAACAACTAGGAAAGCCAGTACTTGGGCAGCGAAAAGCTGGTTGAATCGTGAAACCTTGGGATCTAGATGAAAACTGATGGTGAATGAAAACTGATAGACCAACGAAAAATGCAAACCGAAAAGAGTAGCGATAAAATGCCATACTTCCAGCTTGAAAAGTGACAGACCGGCCATCCAAATTCTGGATGGTTTCTCCTTGCTCAAACATTCTCATGGCTCCCCAAAAATAGTATACCGGAAAGAATAAATCACCAGGCGCCTCAGTCGAAAAACACACTTGCCTAGGAGACACGGAAAGCAGGTCAGGAATGACCATAAAACCATCCTAAAATTATTATAAAAAACTTTCACATAGCTTAATGGTCGATACAATGCACCTTTGCTGGAACACAATTGGCGTCTCCCGGATTTTTGGCAAAACGAATTACTTTTCCTAAAAACAGCTGCGAGCAGGGATCGCATATTTTAACTTAAGAAAGAAACCCTCGTCATTTGAAATAGCACAGTAGTCTGAGTCGCAGTTGAGATAGAAGTCACCGCGAAATTGAAAATCAAATGGATCCAAACAAAAAACACGATGACCCACACATTCTGCTATACGCCGATGATGATCAATCTGAACAAAAAACATGTGAAAATAGAATCAAAATATTATGATAAGGTTGTCGGGTAGCTCGGACTGAACCAGCACCCGTTGTCTGTTCCAATTATCCAAGAATGAGTATCCGAACAAACACCCCTGCTCAAGATCAAAAATTAATCCAAAAGTAGTAGAGGCGAAAACTGACAGAAACGACTCGCTGCCGAAATGTTCTTTGCTCAGGGTACACATCCAAGAAAACAACGACGTCATCTTTCAACGCATAAAAGCCGAAGAACATGGCAGAGTAATAACTTGGAGACACTTCATTGAGACAGTTGATATCCACACTGTAGTATTCTCCCAACAGCAAGTCTACTACACACAGTCTAATCTTGATATCGTCGACAGCTCCATAGGTTTTAAATGCCTGTAATAAAGAGACCCGAGGATTTTAATAAAGGAAGAAAAAGAAGCAAAAACACACTTTACTATGAGGCTGCACAAACAAAAACCTTGCAGTTGGTGAAAGGCACAATTCTGAGCTATTGTAGTCATCATCGAAGATATATTCGTAGAGCAACCTATCCTTGTAGACCTGCAGTTGTGAAAATTAGATATCAAGACAGAAAAGCACAAGCGAAATTAATTTCGGCCTACTTCGTCATCGTGAAAAACACCGACGCCATCAAGCCACTTCATGTTACGAAAATTGACCAACCTCTTAAAATGAGCACGATAGAAGAAATATTTGCGCAACAAACGCGATGGCCAACAAGGTTCATCATAGAAGCGAGACTCGAGACTGTCACTGAAGTGATCCCATTCAAACATCCATCTATTCCACCGTTTCAGCAAATAGTCCCAGCTTTGCCATACTTGGTGCAATTTCTCCGCGAACTCATTCAGCATTTCCACCCAACTAGCTTAGAGCCAGAAAAATAAAGTATTTAGTCAAGTCTTTATATAATGTATGTCTCGATACAGCGCACACTTAAGACCAGCCTAAGAATGTACACCAAGGTTACCAGACCGGCTTTTCAAAACGGAAACAAGAATGCATAAAAAATGGGAGAGCTCTTTACTAAAAGAGACATGTTTATGTGTCTGTCCACTTTTTCGGCTGGATACCGTATTGCCTCTAATAAACGTCCCCCACCCCTAGTTCAAAATAGTATTTTTGACACTGTGTTTTTGACATGCCGTCCGGAAAAAGTAGGCAAAAACACAATGCCAAAAACACAATTTTAAATTAGGGGGACGTTTATTAGAGGAAATACGGTAATACTTCCTAATCTCGATTTTCAAGGTCAATAGATGACGTGATATGTTGGCCAACAACGTTGGATCCGCAAAAATATCTTACTTTTTTGGCAAACGTTTAAATTGGCAAATTGACACTGTGACGAAAATTATTTCTTGATGTAGTTTTCGCAAAGAAACTTTTTAAAGGACTTCACAAGGTAAAGACTTAACTCGCCTCGCCCTAACTCATTCCAAATCCAAGTTGTCCCATGTGCAACTAAACTCGTGTTGGGGTCGATTTTACTAACTGCAAAGTGAAAATTTGCAGTTAGTAAAATTAGCCCCTAACTTCGAATATACTTATAAGCAAACGTTTTATTTGATCGTGCTAAGGCGCACGCCTTAGGATCATATTTAAGGATGGTACAATCAGGGGTTGAGAAAGCGCCAGTTTATTACTAGTCTGCTGTAAGGGCATAGTTTTTTAATTTTAACTCCCCGCCCGTCCTGGCGATCATAGTTTCCATAGTAGTGCATAATAGAGACTGAAAAGATCGAAATTTTATTGACAGGAATTTTGGGGCAGTAGAAGTTTGCACATCCCGCGAAAATGTCCCCACAAATGAGATACAAGAATGTATTTGTTGCAATAATTTATGCACAACAGGTAACAATCGCGAATAAATTTGTATTGTCAATGGATGTTTGTCAATAGGTATCTAAAATCTTTCATTCCGGTGGGTTGTAGAAGCGGCAACAAATCCCAAAGTGATCACTCGGGAAGCAATGGATTTGTCTAATTCTCTGAGTTCCCTGCAGTGAAAAGTCCACATCTGCGAAAGGTCCTGAGTAATAGATGCGATCGAAGCGACATCTGGCTCCACCGTAATTACTATGGTTATCATTCTTGCGCATGTCCCAGGTAAACTTGTGATCCATCCTGCTACCAGCTGCAATCCATGCGTCTTTCACGTTATTGGGCAAAGTGCACATCTGAAACTTCTGATATACAAGTTGGTCCGAGAATTTCTGACGCTTTTAAACAGCTATAACTTTTTTGTAGATCGAATTCCGAAACTCTGTAAATGCAGATTGACTTAGTTTGAGCTCCCGTTTTGTTTGCTATATCACAATATGAAAAAAATTTTCCGACCAAATTTCGAAAATTTGCCTTGTCGAAAATTTGCCAACCAGAGGGAGTATTCTTTAGTGGTACCAGGATTATTCGGCTCGAGGTTCAAGTTAGAGGTAAAAGCAAACGAATACAAAGACAGTTATTGAATATGATTATTTCACGTGTGATTTCACGCTCGTTGCTTTTCGGATAGCAGGGAGACTAGAGCAAATTTCCAAAATTTGTTCGGAAAAATTTTTCCCGAATGCGATGTAGCAAACAAAACGGGAGCTCAAACTGAGTCAATCTGCGTTTACAGAGTTTCGGAATTCGATCTACAAAAAAGTTATGGCTGCTTAAAAGTGTCAGAAATTCCTGGACCACCCTGTAAATACGCTTGGAAATGCACGTCTAATACCTTTGAAGAATGATAAAGCTAACCTCCTCATCGCGAAGATTGAGATCTCCTCCAAAAATAGCCAAGGTATTTGATGGGTCTTCACTTGACAAAGCGCCCAGTTTCTTTATGCAATGAGCAAACTGCTTAATTCGCTGAACCGAATGCTCTTTCATGCTTTCCAAATGAGAGTTAATCAATTTGAGCTTCAACTTCTGCCACCGAGCCTGAATTAAACAGTATAAGATTTAGAACCAAATATCATAATAACCAAGAGTGAAGACCAGTTAAACACTATACCTCAACTAAAATTGCTGAGCGACCCATACAAGTTTCAAATTCTATAATTTCGTGCTTCTCCACTTCGATGTTTTTGCTGACCTATAATTCCCAAAAAAAGTTTTTTTTTCTTTCCTTAAATCTGCATGCTCACTCCTGTCGGTATGCTGACTATTTGTTTGAGTGAGCAAGCAACAGTTTTCCTTTAAATTGTATAGAAAATCTGTAAGCTGGTTATTCTTATATATTTACTTTAAATATGACGAGAATTCCTTTGCAAAAACGCCCAATTTACGAATTTCTCCGGTTTTTGAGAAAAAAGAACGAATGACTGTGCATGGCAAGTTAGCGTATTTACTCTAATAAGCGGGCACCTCCTTTCGTCACCACGGTCGGTGGTCAACGATTTTTTACGGCTCAAACACCCAAAAATTGGGTACTGACACCATAATCGAAAATATAGCCGTAAATCTCAGCTACATTTGGTGATTTTGGTGTCAGTATCCAGTTGTAGGGTGATTGAGCCGTAAAAAATCGCTGACCACCTACCGTGGTGACCAAAGGGGGTGCCCGCTTATCAGAGTAAATACGGTACTTAAACCTTACTCAAACAATGTACCACATCACAGGCATGAGTATGCTCTTTCAAGCCCTGTGCTGACCAGCGTAACGCAGTAATAGGGAAAGCTTGGATTGGAAATAAACATGTTGTACATCGGCTCCATAAGTTTAGCGAGAGGCTGCATCACATCATCCGAAACTTCTTGCAGAAAAATTACTTCTGGGTTTATTCTAAAAAAGAAGAAAGCATGTTCACAACCAAACACACAAATGCCAAAAATATCTCCTCACTATTGTGGATTGACTTACTTGGCGATAAGATAGAGCACAGCCTTGAAGCGTTTCTGCAATTCACCCGCGTCATTTCCGTCGACGTTCCACGTGACCATAGTCAGTTCGGCAGGAAATTTATCGGCACGACGAATCTTCTTCTTTGGTGGAGTTTTACCAACTTGCTCAGAGTGAATATTAAGTGTAGTTGTCACTGCCTTCGAGGAAGAAGCCACTTCGTCGGCTTGCTGGCTGGAGAAAAACTTGCTGAGAGCTGACTATAAGACGTTTATTAAATTAGTTGCACGTAAAATCTTCCGTCAAAATGTGAAATTCTTTTGTCCAAAATTTGACGGGAGATATCTAATTGAGCCTACTGAATTGGTAAGATAAAAAAAATATTACGTCCAGATCAAAGTTTTCGTCCTGAAGCATGGCGTGTGCGAAAGCTTCATCCGTATTAGTGATTTCAGCAAATTTTCGAATATTTTCTTCGCATTCATCGTTCGACTTGTTATCTTCAATGTAGTCGTCGTCGTTCATTCTTTCACTGCAATTCACACTGAAATTGTCTAATTTTGGTAAGTCTGTAATCAACCCAAACTCAATACAATTTTGCCTTTAAAAAGTTCAAGAGAATTCTTCCCAGTAGACGTAAACTCGAAAAAACGACAAACTTTATGTGAAATTGTTAAAGTAATCGAATATGTAAAAGAATTCGAATTTCAAATTTTAGTTCTGCACATGTTTTGAATTGCGCCAATTTAAAGCTAGATTAGTTGATGCTGTTTATCACATATCCCATCTGCCATTCTAGATGATCTCCTCACATGTGCTAAAAATTGTAGGCTATTGATTAGCTTGGTGTAGCCCCTTGTTGTTGCTCAATAAGGAATTATTATTCTTATTTAAGTCACTGAAATTTTCTGAACATGGAAAACTTGGCGCTAAGCAAGGTGTTCTGTGTTCTAGAATGTTGGCACGCCAATTTTTAGCCATATCTTGACAACCAAGCCACTTTTCTAAATTCTAATGACTAATTTGACCGGGGCTTTTAATTTGAGCCATAATCTAGCAGAAGATTTTGTTTTTGTGCATTCAGAGTGTTTTCGGGTTACTTAACTCTCAGTCATGTGTGTACGTGTGTGCGCGAATCTCAACTCCAAGCCCTCGCACCTCCGCAAGAGCTTATTCTCCTTCTAGTTACTTCTTTTATCTTTTTATTACAGACTTTTGACTTAAAATTGGTCTTTGAACACTTTTACATTAGTTGATTTTGGGAGTGGGAGGATAAAGGCGAGTAGCGTCGAAAAATTTGTCCAAAATCACTTTCTCTGTCAATCGGTCTTTTATCTTTTGATAAGATTCTATTGCCTACTACTTCTTTTGGTATAATTCAGTAGAATCCCAATTTCTTTAAAACTCTCGATAAACCGGCACCTTGATTTCAAGATGAATGTACTCTCTCGTTTCACCGGCACCTCGTTTATACGGCATCCCAAGTCCGCTACGCAGGGGTGCCGGATAACCGAGAGTCGGTTCAGAATGAAAATAAAAGCTCTAAATTATACTCTCAACTTTAGTGCCAAATGTCAGAAGTCGAGAACATTGGACAGACTGCAGTTGCGATTTCTGACCATCCATCAGATCAGAAGTGCGCCGAAAATAGTCTTGCTGGCCATATAGATGATGCTGAGAAATCCGAACACAGTCCATCCGATCCAGTTTCATCCACTGAAGGCTCCAAAAATTGTGTGGAAGATGGTAGGCTTTCTGCTAATGTAAAATTTGAGTCCAAGGGGGACACTACTGTATCTGCAAATGGAACTTCCAAAGAGCATCAAGAGTCGCAGTCTGGTGATACAGGCAGTCAATCTAAGTCCGAAGAAGAAAAATCTGCTGAGAACAAAAGAGCTGAAGCAACAAATTTAGGTATTTCCTTTTTTAATTATCCAAGTATAGTACAGTAAAACCTCGATATAACGAACCTATTAGATTAAAAAATTGAACTCTTACCATCTTATGAAAGGGCTTTAATATTACTGGCTTTAGGCGATGTTCTATGCAAAGAAATATCCAGTCTTACTGTAGAAAAAGGCGAAAAAGCAGAGGGAAATGCTGAAGGTAAGCGCAAAATTTTAAATACGCTTTATCGACCACCTCCTTGGTGTTTAGCAAGCCAACAGGGCCAACCTGCGCAAAATCAAGCTGCTGAGAAGATTGAGCAAGAAGTATCAGTTGAGTCTTCTAACGAGAACAAGGAAGTCACTGCCCAGGCAAACACCCAATCGGCAGAGCAGTCGAGCAGCTCTCCGCCTGATGATGCAGTTGCCAACAACAAAGGGGATACGTATTCAAAAAGTGACGGACAAAGTGCAGCATCCAAACACATCAAAAAGGAAGAGGAACTTGACTCAGCAGATGACGAATATGAAGAAGATGAGGTAGGTTTGAGATCTGGATAAATTTTACCATCTGTCAAATTTGAGGACGAAGAAGAAGGCGTGGATGACGAAGGCAATGACGAAGAAGAAGAGTTGGATGAAGATGAGATCAAGTCATCTCCAGCCTACATCCCCAAACATGGCAACTTCTACATGCACGATGTGCGAGGCAGCACCAACAATGCCGATGGTGCTGTTCCCGATGCCGAAGACAAACACCCAGAAGAAGAAGAGGAGCCAGAAAAAGGAGCAGCTGGCAGATCCAGAACTGGAGGCATTCGTAGTAGGGCCGACAGGAAGTGGGAACATGATCTGTTTGATGACCGACAACAAAAAGTTTTTTTTTCCAATTCTTTTCCACCTCTCTTGCCAATAAAGCCTCATTCAGCCGAAGACTCCTAAGGAACTGGCGCGCAAGTACGGCAGAAACATGCCTCAGAGTGAATCCAAAGAAGGTGTTGAGGCAGAAGAAGAGGAGCCCCAGCAGCCTACCCGACGACGCTCCACCATTGGCAGCACCCAGTCAAGTAACAGGCGCCACAATCAAGACGACCAGTCACTCAGAAAGCCAGCTGTGAGGATTCAAGGGGAGCGAGAGAGAAGAGCTCCCCTGCCTCGCAACCAGCCGCTTAGAGACAATCACAGGGACACAAGGAGTGCGACCAACCGAAGAGTGCCGGCATACAGAGACGGTTTGTAATGTTTTTGTCTAGGCTCTTTGGGAAATGTAGGAGATCTAATCTTTGGTCTGGTTTACCCCACTAATCGCTCCCCACCCCCTAATTCAGTAGATTCAAGACTTCTATATCTATAACATCTATTCAGCCTCACCAATCCACCAGAAGGAGCGTAGAGAGCACTACCAAAACACGCCAGTGCAAAACCACCAAGCAGGTGGAGGCCGTAGAACAACTTTTGTGTCCTCCACTCATCGACTGCCACATAATGGAGGAGGGGCACCACCCAACCGTCGACACAACTACCAAGACGAAGACCGAGGCAGGTATGAACATGGACGAATGCAGGCTGGGAACTATCGAGACGACAAGCTTTCGCATAGAAATTATCCGCCTCAACAGCAGCGATATGTGCGCTCTGAACAGCAGCAGGGACGAGAGTCTTCCATCCAACACCAGCCAGTTGCTCGATATCACCAAGAAGAGCAGGAGGGTAGAGGAAGCACTAGAGGGGGTGGAGGAAGAAGATACACTTCTCAGCGAAGTGCAGCATCTCAGAGAAATGCAACTGCATCTGGAAATGCCTACAATAACTCCGACAACAGTGCTCAAAAAGCACAGCAACACCAAGTGGTGAGTGTCACCATGTGTACCGGGTGAGGCAGCACTTTCCCGACCACTTTTTCCTCTACAAAAGAGGAGAAAAGAGGCTTTCAAATGACACCAAACACTCTGTTTGATAGAGCACATATCATAATTAGAAATAACATCTTAAAAGTGGTCGGGAACTTTTGCCTCACCGTAATCACCTCACAAACAATAAAAATGGTTGATCTTACCGGTCGTCTTTCTAAAGACATCTAAAATCATGTTTTTTGGTTGTTTAGCACATAAAAGGTGTAGAAAAAAATGTTTTTAAAATGGCGGCCGACCATTTTTACAATCTTTTTAAACAAATATTTTTGAAAATTTGCTTTGAGCTCCAGGGTTGGGGCTCCAAGGCTTGGACAACCAAGGTAGACCAAAGAGAAATTTTCTCTTGCCTTAAAAATTAGAATTTGCTTCAATTGTAGGTGGAGGATGAGTGGAGTAGAGCAGGGCCACAAGACTGGGGCGACTCCAATAATGATGGCTGGTCCAACAACGACTACGAGACAGCGACAGTGGGCAAGTCGAGTTTCACTACCATCCACAACCAACCACCAGCAGCAGGCAGCCAGCAACCACCACAAGGCTATTATGCCCAGTCGCAGCCGCACAACCCACATGCCCAGCGCTTCCAGCCGCGCTACTCTCAGCCGATGAGGACTGATATACCTCCACCCAACTACAGTCGTGGAGGTCGAGCTGCCAATTACGCTGCCCATCCAGTGGCACCACGAGGGGAAACGGGTCCCTACCCATATCCTCGTCAACCAACCGATGTGGTTTATTTCGACCCTCCCCAGGGAGCTCCTGCCCCTCCAATTAGTGATCTGAGAGGCAGTCATCAGCAGCAGCAGCAGCAGCAGCCAACTAGAGAACGACGTCGCTTGAACATTGCTCCACCTAGCCAGCAATTGTAGGTTTTTTAAGTGCATGTCTGGACTGTCGTTCTAAATTCTGCTTTCATATATGGATTTCTGAGAACATTTTGACCACTTGGAGGTCTCAGAATAAAACAATTCTTTCAAAAATGGGTAATTTTATTCCAAAAATATGGAAAAGTTTGGGAAACCCCACAACCAACTGTCCTGTCCGTATTCTCTATGCATACCGTATTCTCTTTAATAGAACCACACCCCCCCCCCTAATTCAAAATCGTGTTTGTGGCATTGTGTTTTTGACCTATATTTTCTCGGTGGTCTCTGGGCATCTTATTTACCAAAACGTGGCCTAGATTCTAAGCTACATTTTGGTATGTAACATGCCCAAGAGCCACCAACAAAATGTAGGTCAAAAACACACTGCCACAAAAACATTGTTTTGGAATTTAGGCGGTGATATTATTGGGGGGAGGGTGGTTGTGGATGTGGTGTATAAGACAGCAATACCAATTAGCTTTTGCTAATTCCAAATATATTTTGGTTTTATTTAATATTAAAAAAAAAAGCTTTTTAGCTCCAATTAAGAATTGCTGCACCAGACGGACTGAACGTAGAGACTTGTGCATGATGGGCTGTCCCACTTCTGGACTGTGTGTGCTGACTGTGTGTGCACATATTTTTTTGCTGTTTCTGTCTTTTTTTTGTTATAGCTATTTAAAAGGCACCAATTTTCTGCATTTCATTTCCCAAACTGTTTTTTTTATACACTCCTTCTTAGTGAAGCATTTGGTGTATGACGATGGTTTTGCAAAACAACACTTATTCCTAATCCATTTGTTGTTCTATAGAGATTGGTTCAACTTGGTGTTACCTAGAGAACGCATTTTTGACTAAAGAGCTACACCAATTTTTGTTTTTAAAGGGACATACCCGTGCCTAACGATGGCAATTGCGAATACAAATAAAAATGTCTGCCTGATACTAAGAGGCGTTAGTTTCGAAAATTGAAGTCGAAAAATTCCATATTTTGCCTTGGGGACCAAGGCAAACAATTTTGTAAATGGTATTTTTAGACTTCAGGCATACAACTAAGCCATAGGCTTGGGCTAGGCCAACGTAAGTTCGCCGTGAACCGGCGCTTACCCTGTTTTACCAAAGTTTAGTGGTTGACAGCTAATCTACCCTAGTCTAGCATAAGCCTAAGGTGTTTAGTCGTATGCCTAGGGTCTGAACATACCATTTGCACGGTTGTCTACTTTGCTGTCTCAAGGCAACATATGGAAGTTTTTTCAGCTAAATTTTGCATTTTTATTAGGTCTTATTAGCTTATCAGCGCAAAATTGAGGTCCCTCTTGCAAATTAAGTGAGTAAGAGCTCTTTTTTTTAACCTTTTTCAGTAAAATATGTGTTGTTGTTGTCGTATTTGTGATTTTCATACATATAAACGACTATTTTCAACCAACCAAACCAACGCAAAACGAGCTTTTTTTTATTAAAAAAAGTTTTTTAGTCACACAAAAAATAAACTAAAAACAATGTGAGTTAATTAAAAAAGGGTATAATAACTAAATAATCTAACAAATGCACGAATGGATAAGAACATAATACAGTTAAGTGGAGACCTAGTGCATCTGCCTGATTCATTACATCAACATTAGCGTTAGGTCACCTCAATCACCTTAATTGGGCCGAAATTAGGGGAGGAGTTGTTGAGGAGACAAGGGTGGCTGACCTGTTGTTGGGGCTTTTAATGGGAGTGGCAGTGGGGGGATTTAAATAGCTGAGTTGAGGCCGGTCTAGTTGGTCGTGCTCGTCCACAATAGGCGTCTTCCTAGCCTCTTCTTCTGTCCACTCGTCCAGCACTTAAATATAGTCAACTGTATAATCAATTGTATAGCCAATAGCATAGTCGACTGTATAGCTAACTGTATAATCAATTGTATAGCCAACTATATAGTCGACTGTATGATCAATTGTATAGCCAATAGCATAGTCGACTGTATAGCTAACTATATAATCAATTGTATAGCCAACTGTATAGTCGACTGTATAGCCAACTGTATAGTCAACTGTAAATATGGTAAAAATATAGTAAAAGGGCAACGGTAAATTCCCTAGAGTAAATTGACCTACAGAGAAATTCCCCTACAGTAAATTTCCCTACACCACGGTACAGTGTTTGTCCCGAAAGGAATGCACACAAGTTTAGGTGTTTACCAAACCAAGTGAATGTCCACTTGGTGTGAATTTTTTTTCTTACTTTCAGCCTCTGAAACCCTTTTTCCTGTATTAATTAGGATATTCTAAAGAAGGTCTGACAGGGCTGAATCACCGTTTTATAAGGCATTTTTTTATTTTTTGAAAATAATAAAATTATTGTAAAAAGCCCCCGAAATAACACTCACAGTGGTCAAGATCAAAGTTGTCGCCGGCGCTAAACTTGTCCCATTGGCTGCCAATGCTGCTGTGCACATTCTAAAAAGGCCAAAACCTGGAATAGGACCCAAAGAGGGTGCTAAGTCTCTTACCTTAATAGAGTGATCCATATTCGAGAAATAGTCGTCAAAGTCGGAGAGTTGTAGACCCGTGGTTGCAGCAGCACCCATTGGAGGAGTGGTCAGTGAAGTGCTCAGGGAGTCCATCAAGGGGCTGGCTGGCATTGCCTGCTGCTGTTGTTGTTGCTGCTCATTCGACATTGGCTGTATGACTATGGGACTGGGCGAGCCGTTCAAAGGGTCTGCAGAAGCAGCAGAAGCAGCAACAGGAGGGGGGTTGTACACCAGTTGGGGTGTGGCACTCGCTGGTGGAAGCAGCTGCTGCCGCTGGCTGGAGTAGATAATTTGAGGATTTGGCATCGCGGCTGCTACACTCATCTGAGGGTAGCTGGATGGCTGCTGGTGCTGTTGCTGAGGTTGGGGACGCACTTGGCGCATTTGCACTGCAGGCTGTTGGACATAGCCGATTGGCGGACGACTCTGGCTGGACACCATTATAGTGCATGGTTGCACCTGGTTAGTCTTCTGAATGGGTCCCTGCAATTTATTGGACGTATTTTTTGGAGCAACCATGAAAAATTCGACAGAAAAATCCACCAACCTGGTTATTATTATTATTATTATAATTAAATTGTGTTTGTTGTTGGCGACTACTCCTGACTGGATACCTCCTCTGTTGTTGCTGCAAATTGGTTGCCAAAGGAGGGGTTTTCCTGACAACATACTCGGGGTAACTGGCCACTGACTCTGTGCCATCCACTCCAAACACCGACTGAGCGGCGTGTTGTTGAAGGTTGTCGGTGGACAACTGGTCCAGTTCATCAGTCACATCCGCAATGATGGGTCCATTGCTGCTGCTATTGCTGCCAGGTCTCGAGCAGCGCATCAAATTGCCGGCGAAGATGCCACCACTGGCCAGCTCACTGATCAGAGAGTCGAGCACTTCGTTGGCATTACTTGCCTGCGAGATCTGCAGGGAGGAGTCGTAGGCGGCAGTGGAGCCACCGGCTGCAGCTCGTTGCCTTCCCCTCTTGTGCTGAAACTCGTCGTCGATGGCGAGCAGATGGCGTTTGCCTAACCTCTGCTGCTTGTTCGGCTGCACCAAGGCGACCAGAAACTGCACCAACTTGTTCACTATTTGCTGTTGTTTCAGATGCGCTCCACGCACATGGTCCATTTCTCGCCAGATCATTTCGTTGTCTCTGCAAATTATTTGCTCTATAGGGTATCGAAAGCCAGAGGGTCGGAGCATTTTGATAAGCTCAAAATGAACCTAGGTGTTGAGCCTAGCTGCTGTGTCTAGGTGACTGCATGCAAAGAGATTCCAGAAATCTACCACGCAGAACTTACTTGACTAAATCATTCATCTTAATTTCCATGTTTTTCTGCCGTTCACGCAACTGCCTCAACTCATCAAAGACGGCTGAGAGGTCTTTGACTGGCACATTTACAGTAGTGGTTTGGTTGGGCTGAGTGGCAGCAGCACTGGCGTCATGCAATTGCTTAGAGATGGACACTTTCCTCTTCAAATTTTTGATTCAAATAAGGTTACCGTATAACCTCTATTAATCCTCCCCCCTCTCTCGTCACCACGGTCGGTGGTCAGCGATTTTTACGGCTCAACCACCCGATAATCGGGTAGTGACACCATACTCAAAAATATAGTCCTGAATATCAGCTACATTTTTGAGTCTGGTGTCAATACCCAATTTTCGGGTGGTTGAGCTGTAAAAAATCGCTGACCACCGACCGTGGTGACGAGAGAGGGGGGAGGATTAATAGAGGCTATACGGTAACTGTAAATGGTTCAACATAAATGATTAACCATAAATGGTTAAACATAAATGGTTAACCATAAATGATTAACCATAAATGGTTGATTGTAAATGGTTAAACATAAATGGTTGACTACAAATGGTTAAACATAAATGGTTAAACATAAATGATTAACCATAAATGGTCAACTGTAAATGGTTAAACATAAATGGTTAACCATAAATGGTTAAACATAAATGGTTGACTATAAATGGTTAAACATAAATGATTAACCGTAAATGGTTAAGCATAGATGGTTAACCATAAATGGTTAAACATAAATGGTTGACTACAAATGGTTAAACATAAATGGTCAACTGTCAACAGCTAAGGCCAAAAGTGGGGGTCCAATTAATAAAAAAGAGCAAAACACAATCAGAGTGTGAAATACCATATAACATATATTAATCCTCACCCCTCTCTCGTCACAACGGTCGGTGGTAAACGACTTTTTACGGCTCAATCACCCTATGATTGAATAATGATATCATGCTCAAAAATACAGCCCTAAATCTCAGCTACATTTTTGAGTTTGGTGTCAATACCCAATTGTAGGGTGATTGAGCCGTAAAAATCGTTGACCACCGTCCGTTGTGACGGGAGAGGAGGAAGATCAATAGAGATTATACGTACGGTATAATTCGAAAAAGTGGTCGGCTTGCTGAGATATGAGCAAAAGCAGAAGAGATTTGGCTAAAATCTGAGTTCCCGGCTGACGTTGATCAAATCTCAACAACCAAGCCATTTTTTTTTCGAAATGTTGTCTTCCCATTTAGTGGTAAAGCAGCAGAAGAAGAAAGCAGCTGACCTTGATGTTAAGCAGCAGTTCGGGATGATCACGTACAAAGTAGGCATGCGAAAATTCCAGATGGTCTTGGTCCGACTCTGCTCTAGCCAGACTTGTCCTCTCAATGGGTGTCATTTTGCGGAAACCGTCTACAAATTGGAATATTTTATGGGTGGAGTTGCACAGCTCAAAAAATTCTTACACATGTTCAACTGACGAATTAGGCTGTTCAGGTTGTTGTGTTTGAAATATTGTGGCAGCACATTTCGGCAGAAAGAGTAGGGATCGGTGATGTGGAAACTGTAGCCGGACTGAAATTTTGGATGAAGTTTAGCTCTATGCATTCTGTCACCCCTGCACACCTCCACACAATTCAGTGTGCCCTTGTTAACCCTCGTCAATCCGGCACCCTTAATAACTGGGTAGTCTAAGAAAGTAGGCTGGGAAGCACTCTCTATAACTGTACAGCCTGAGAAGCGGTTCTATGGACCTTGAAGACTGGACACCCTCAATAATTCGGCACCCGGAGCCGGGTGCCTTGGGATGCCGGCTTATCGAGGATTGACCGCACAAAGATTAAATGATATATACTGCAGGTGTCGCAGTACCTTGGTCAGATGTACACCAGTTTAGCTTAAAAAAGGGCAATTAACCAACCTCATCCCATCGAATAACATCATAATAGGAGGGATCCTCAACAATATTCCATAGTTTGATCAAAAAGAGTGGAATTTTTTCGTCCTCCTTGATAATATACGGCTGTGTATGTTGGTTGAGTTGTCGTCTCTGCATCTTGTACTCATCCTCTCCACTGTCTCCCCCACTGTCGACTGGTTGCTGGCGATTGTAGGTGGACATTGAAGTTGGCTGTCGGCCTTTAAACTGTGGGCGTTTAATGGCTATTTTGCAAGAAGTTCCACCAAAAAATAATCAAATAATCAAGAGAAGTGAACAAGCAAAGGTAGAGGATCTAAAAACTACAAAAAATTCAATCAATTATATCAAAAATTGATTATCAGAGGAATAGTACAGACAAACAGAATGCCAACCACCTCATTTTTTCCCTTTATAAGCTATTTTGATTGTGGAATAAGGATTGGCGAGAATATATAGAACCAAAAAAGGTACTACTGCGCTATACACATACTTGTTTGCACAGGACCATGAATTTTTTGCAAAAAGACTGGCAAAAAAGGCCTGAAATGCATTTATTTCTCCAGAACCTTGCTCGGATTTGTCTCACAGGCCTGTGCGCGCATCTCGAACTCTCAAGCCCCCAGCCGCCGAGCCCCCGTCGCCTACACAAGGGGGCTCGGCGGCTGGGAGTTGAAAGGTGTACACGAGCATACCTGATCACTCGAGAAGAAGCTCTGGGTGCACGATAATAGCATGCATGCCAGACCCTTTTTATGCGCTAGAGCCCAGTTGGCAAAACTATGTTCAAGAGCTTCTCTTTTGGCAGTATTTATTGTCATAATTTTGGGGAAAAAGACGGGGAGTGGGGGGGGAGGCAAGGCAGAATCGATCTTTGGCCAGAAAAATTTTATCTGGGGGAGGCAAGGCTAGGCTAGGCCAGCATAGGTTAGCCGTGAACCACTACACCTAGGTGAAACAGGGTATAGGCTGCGTCTCAGCTAACCTACGCTGGCCTACCCTAAACTAAGCCTAAGACTTAGTCATATGCCTTGGGTATGACCCCATAATCTGCCGAAGCAAACAATAATGAAAAAGACACATACAAAAACTCATAATGGTATGAAGAAAACCAACAAAATAGAACAAAGCAAAAGAAAGGGGAGAAAAACGCCATGTGTTTGAGACTGTCCCACAAAACTGTTAATTTATATCAACAGATTGTGTCAAAAAGAGAAATGAAGCCAATTTAATGGTATGAGCAAAAGTGGTTGGTAAATATTAAGCAGAGATATTTGTCCCCTATCCCTACCACCACTACATGTAGCTCTAGATGGATCAGAGGCAACAAGGACAACAGCTAATCCCTCCATCTAGGATTAGCCATCCAGGTTGGAGTGAAAAGCCAAAAGAAGTGGTGTAATTGCCTCCAACACACCTGAGCCAGTCAAGATATAAGCAGTTTATTTTTTAATTGGTTTTAATCTATCTCTCCAATTTTTATTATCTCATTTCTATGCATTCTTCTAGTATTTTGGCACTTTTTAAGGAAGAAAAAGACACAAAATCGACTGCTAATAAATGACGTACCAAAAGTAAACATCTCAGGCTTATAGGCCTGGCTTATAGGCACCATAAAATTATTTTCATCACACAATTTTTACTTAGCTAGCTTAATATCTCTAATAAATAGACTAAGAGATTTATTTTTCCTTTCAGAACGACTAATTTTTGGCGGAGCACCGCAATTTTCACATGGTTTAATATTATCTATAAGAATTTGGGTATAGGAAAAAGAAAATACCGTATCTCCTCTAATAGGCGCCCCCCCCCCTCCTCCTCAATTCAAAATAATGTTTTTGATCTACTTTTCCCAGGCAACTTACGACTAAAATTGTAGCTTGTTGCCTGAACTAAAATTTGGGTGGTAACTTGCCTAAGACTTGTCTGGAAAAAGTAGGTCAAAACACAATGATAGGAACACGATTTGGGGGGGGGGAAGTTTATTAGAGGAAATAGGGTAAACATTGAAATGAGGGGGGGTATAATTAAAGAGAAGAGATCCAGAATTTTTAAACGAGAGCTTTAGGATTCTATAAAACATGGATGAGGACTCGAAAAAAGCTTTGAATGCATAGAGTTTATTAAATAAGGCGGCTGGAGCTTCAACTAACACATCATTGAAGTTCGACTGTAGTGAAAAAAAAAAGTTATAAGCACTTCGAATCCGACGAATTACTCGGAGTAGCCTGTACACACTGTTTAACAAATCAGAATCCTAGGAATTTGAACCTGAAAACAGAATTCGAAAAATGGATTGGTTGATGAGATATGATCGCAATAAGCCATAAATTTAGTTTTTCGCAATTTATGTAGCTTTATAGCGAACGTAATAAAAATTTATAAGCAGCAGCTTTAGACAAGCATTTCCACTCGCAAAAATAAACTTTAGAGAAGGAGGTGAGACCGCTTCTTAAATTGGTAAAGATATAAACCTTTAATTTAACACAGTAGTTAACCACCATTGTCAACACATTTGAAGACTAAGGGGTACGCTAGCTGAACTCTACGAGAGCAAAGAAATAGGGGAAAATCTGCGAAAGGAGGAAATCAGTTCAATCACGCTTCCATCCTAGCAAATGTTCCGCGCAACAAACAAATTAATGATACGACTTTTGTGTGCACCAGTGCCACTGGTGCTTTTTTGTTTTTTTTCTCTCCACTGGTCCAGTGGAGAGAAAAAAAACAAAATATTTCGTAATATATTTTGCCAACTAAAACTATGCATATGGATTGGGCGCGAATTCAAAAATTATTAAGACATTAGTTTGGAGGAAGAGCCTCTTCCGAAGAGGTAAACAAATTTGGCCTTCAAAACCAGGCACAAGAGAGAAAAGAGCGCTGAGTAAACACTCACAGTTTAAGCCCATTTAGTCCTCACAAAAATTTTAAATCACAATAGAAATGACAAAACGAGTATAAAACAAAAACACTTTATGTTCTAACAGCAAAAAATCCTCAATGTTGCTTTCGCTCACAACAGTAAACACTTAGGTAGCTGAACGAAGATTTGATTCAATTCTTCTTACGCCAGCGAAATAGAAGGAACGCAGTGGCACACACAGCAGCGAATCCCATCGACACGAAAAAAACTTCATTGGTGAAAGAGGCTCTAAAAAAAGGCTTGCAGCCGCCTTCTTCAAAATACTCTTCCGACAAAAAAAAAGAAGAATGGAACCGACCCGTTGAAAAAATCGAGAGGAGATTTCTTTTTGATTGCTGATCTGGGAAGATTTACAGTATTAGAAGAAATGGAACTCGTGGCAGACGATTGTTCATCACTAAATCTAGCAGTTTCAGAAATTTCTTTCTCACATTCGAATTGTCCATCGAAATTCAACTTAACGCTGGTTTCTTCATCCGAAACTTGAGAAGGCAGCATGGCCGAAGCAATTTCTTCCTGGTCATCTAACGAAAAAAAGATCTTTTGGATATTCTTGTTCTGCTTGACACATCCCAGTCTAGAAGATGAAGCCAAAGAGCCTTGGCTATTCACCCATCCATCGTTATTATACGGCAACCGATGTCGAGTGGAAAACTCGGCAGAGCCAGGCGAGTCAGGAAGCGAAAAGGACTTCTCATCTGGAAGTCAAATATTTTCATGCTTATTTATCTCAAGCAATAAAATCCAACTATCTGACAAAAAGAAAGTGGCGTCTCGAAGAGTGACGTTATTTAGCTTATCCACCACAGAACTTTGGCTCTTATCCACAAGATGATTTGATGCCATTCGCTTCACCTCAGCGGACTCAGGGTGACCACCTGGGAAGACAAGAAGATTCTAAAATTTCCACGCAGTTAAAAGTTATGTATTATGGGTATGGGGATAACGAAACCGATAAGATGCGTTTTTCACCACTCTTCTCCACAAGGATATGGCAGAAGTCACTTGCTGAACGGAATAGTGCAAGAGCTTCATTGTGAGTCACTGCGGAAAGATCGACGCCATTAACCTAAACAGTGATCAAAACCGTAAATAGTTAATAATAGGGTTATCGACATGCGGTTCACCAATCTTGATTATTTTCACATTTTAGCTTTAATGGCCCTAGGTGATTTTTCGACGAATTTTGGAAATCGCACTTCGAAAACCCTGATCAAGAGTACAAAAAATTACCGAAACAATAATATCACCCACTTCAAGTCGATTGTCGATTGCTGCGGGTGTTCCAGGACGAATGCGCGAAACAAAAATATCCGAATGACCGGCAAGATGTTGCTTGTCCGTTCCACCGACGAGATTAAATCCGAAACCTCAAAAAACAAAGTTAAAAGTCATGCTACACAGAATATCACCACTGACCTACATTAGAAGCCTTTTGCAACTTCACTTGAATGAGCTTTTTCGTGCCATCTCCAAGCGAATTTATTGAAGCTTTAGCACTGTGCTGCTCTTTCATCGTAGACATCTCTAAAATTTCGGCCTTAAAGGAGGAGCTTATTGCAATCTTAGAGCAAAAAAAAAAGAATAATAAGATCGTCTAAAGGATCTAAGATCAACGCTGTAGAGACTTATTCTAAGCCAGAGTAGGTTAGCTAAGACCCAGGAATGCATTATGATGGAAGAAGCACTCGTCCTATTGATCAATAAGTCGGAAGTCTGAGTCTTCCGGTGAGCGGCGATTTTGTGAAGGTAAGCATTTGAAATTTGTGGAAGTTGTCGAGTTAAAGCTTTGAGTAGATAAAGATGAATATTCTAACTTAATAAAGCCTACCCGCGATAACCCGTCACCCGCGATAACACGTCACCTTTCGTCAGCCCCCAGGGGTGGCGGGCTATTAAAGTTCGACTGTAGCACAATCCCTTCTTCTTGTCCTTGCAGGTTTGTAAGACTAACTGTATAATCCAAAATGTCAGTTTAAAGTGCCTCTCTTATCTCAAAGGTTTTGATGATTCTTTGCTCTGGCGATGTGAACATATCATGTTTTGTCCTTCCTTTGGTGTTTTCTCAAAAAAGAACCTATACATCTTTAATTTTCCGCTCACCTCATTTACTTATTGAAAGAGACTGAATTGAGAATGGTTGCCGAAAATACAACTTGTCGAGGTGACAGCACTTTAAAGACCTACTACAAAACCAAAATCGAAGAGGCCCAACAATTGTTGGCAGAAAAGCAGCAGAATGTTCGTCGTCTGCAAGCCCAACGAAACGAGCTGAATAACAAGGTGCGCATGCTTAAAGAAGAGCTTGCCCAGCTCCATGAACAAGGCTCTTATGTGGGCGAGGTCTCCAAAGTTATGGATAAAAAGAAGGTGTTGGTAAAGGTAAGAGGCCTTTTAAATTTTCGATTGTTAAAAAAAGAAGTATAGGTTATATTTTGGACGATACAAAGCTTGAGGACTCTACCATATTATGCCCCCCCCCCAAAAAAAAAGAAGTTTATACTCTCCTCCCCAAAAATCAATATATTCCCTTCCAAAAAAGACGTAACTGTCACAAAATACGTGTAAACCAGTCAAAGCATTATCTATAAAAAGTCAATTCAGGTCCATCCAGAAGGCAAATATGTGGTTGATTTGGACAAGGGAATTGAGATGTCTCAGTTGAACACTGGATGTCGCGTCGCTTTGAGGGCTGATAGCTACACTTTGCACAAAATCCTTCCAAATAAAGTAGGTTTTCTGACCTTGCTGTGATACACTCCTCCACTGCCAATAATCGTTTTTTAAAAGGAGTTGTATGGAAGTTAGGGTTGTTCTCCACCCGTGAAATTACGTGCGAGAGGGATATCAGCAAAAAAATAGGGAGGGAGCGATTTTCTAAAAACTTTTGGTCGGGATGGATCACGTGAGGGATATCATGTATCGTAGTAGAGTCGGTTTTCTCTTGAAAGCATTCCTTTTATACGAAAGACTCAACTTTTAGGTGGATCCTCTGGTAAGTTTGATGATGGTGGAGAAGGTGCCTGACTCAACTTACGAAATGATTGGTGGCCTGGACAGCCAGATCAAAGAAATTAAAGAAGTTATTGAGTTGCCAGTCAAACATCCCGAGCTCTTCGAAGCACTTGGTATTGCTCAACCAAAGGTCTGTCTTTCTCAATGTATCAACTTTTTAAATTCTCTTTTCTAACATTTACATTCCTATGTAGGGTTGGCGGATCTAAGCTTCGAAAATTCGGTTTTTTCGAACCATAGCAAAAGGAAAGACGCTATGTTTGGAGTTTGGTCAGTTTCAGTAAAGCTGTCGCCAAGACCATTTGCGCTTGTGGATGTATTAAGGTTTGGGCAGAGGCGGTGCAACTTTACATCTCAACGGTCATCTTCAGTCTGAAAATTACAGAACATCGATAGAGAAAGATGAGTGTCGTCAAGTGTGCCAAAGCAAGCCAAGGTCATCACGACACTTTTCAGCCCGAGCTATGCAAAACAGCA
Organism: Subanguina moxae; assembly: GCA_000981365.1. Lineage (NCBI taxonomy): Eukaryota > Metazoa > Nematoda > Chromadorea > Rhabditida > Anguinidae > Subanguina > Subanguina moxae. The sequence continues at coordinate 11,662 of BBSZ01012370.1, read as the reverse complement.
AAGTCAGCCGTTGGTCAGTTACGTAACGAATATAATTCTGGAGTAAAATCTCCCTTTCTTGTTCGCCGAATCTCCTCTTCTTCGGCGTCTTATAGATGTATAAATTATTTAAAGAGAAGTGTACCTCACGAATTTAAGTTTGTTTTCACTGCTTTCAATAATTACGGTCTTTTAGGGTGTACTTCTATATGGACCACCAGGGACAGGAAAGACTCTCTTAGCTCGTGCCGTTGCCCATCACACGGAATGCACCTTCATTCGAGTTTCTGGCTCTGAGTTGGTTCAAAAGTTTATTGGAGAGGGTGCCAGAATGGTTCGCGAGCTGTTCGTTATGGCCAGGTAAAGCAATCGAACCTTGTAAATGAATACTAATGTCTAATTTCTCAGGGAGCATGCCCCATCTATCATCTTTATGGACGAAATCGACTCAATTGGTTCATCCCGAGTGGAAGGAAATAGTGGAGGTAACTGCGAAGCAACAAATATTAGATAGTCTTGCTATCTAAGCAGCTGTCTTTAGCTATCCAAGATTTTAGGTGATTCCGAAGTGCAGAGAACCATGTTGGAATTGCTCAACCAGCTCGACGGATTTGAAGCTACCAAAAACATCAAAGTGATCATGGCCACCAACAGAATTGACATTCTCGATCCTGCACTTCTTCGTCCAGGACGGATTGATCGTAAAATTGAGTTCCCGGCTCCGGACGAGAAAGCTCGTGGTGATATTCTTAAGATCCACTCCAGAAAGATGAATTTGATGCGTGGAATTAATATGAAGAAGATTGCTGAAGCCATTCCTGGTGCATCTGGCGCCGAAGTTAAAGTAAGTTAATGAAAAGCCTTTGCCTATGTTACTTTATTGGCGTTGGGTTTCCAGGCTGTCTGCACGGAAGCTGGCATGTTTGCTTTGCGTGAACGTCGTATTCATGTCACTCAGGAAGACTTTGAAATGGCTGTTGGAAAAGTGATGACTAAGGACTCCGACAAGAACATGTCAATTAAGAAGCTTTGGAAATAAAATATTTTGTTCATGGCACTTTTTTGAAGTATTTTCTTGGGCGGGTCTTTCCTTGTAGCTGAAACAATTTTTCGACGTATTGTCTTGTACTTACCAAATCAAAAGTATAGCTTTTTAGGTTTTCCCCACAGAAAGTTTTAACTAGAGTTGTGAAAGTCTCCGGAGAAATACTTTTTCATATCTGTAAAACTTGATTACTGTATTTATTCTAATAAGGGGACACCCCCTTTGGTCAACTGGTCAAGAGGTGGTCAACGGTTTTTTACGGCTCAACCACCCGACAATTGGGTCGTAGCTGAGATTCAGGGCTACATTTTCGAGTGTGGTGTCAGTACCCAATTTTAGGGTAATTGAGCCGTAAAAAAATAGTTGACCACCGACCATCGTGACGAAGGGTGATGCCCGCTTATTAGAGCAAATACGGTATATCAGTGGTTTTCCAATTAATTTATTAAACTTTTTTTCCCCAAATTGTAATCCTCGATCTCTTCTTTCGAATGGGGTATCAACTTACTCGAGGTGAAAAACTTTTGAACAAAGCAAGTGGTATTTGCTAACTTTTTCCAGCGATATTGAGCCAGTCGATACTTTATTGGAAAGAAAAGATCCAGGGCTATATGATGAAAAAAAATAGAAAAGTTTATTTGGAAAGCTACTGAGATAGTTAAGTTATGGTCTAGAATATTTACTGTTCGTTAATTTTATGGTACCTACTCCGAAATAAAATTCTTGTTTGTCACTCGCTTCACAATTGTTCTGAGCTCAACTAAAAACGCTTAATCAATGACTTTGTCTTGTCTTTTGCTACGGAGTAATGGCAGAATTGGGCAAAAAAATTTAGAAAAAAAACTGTTGACAGCGCACCAAATGGTGTATTCTCCGTTTACCGCGATAAAAAATCTGGGTACCTGTGTGGCTTATCTAATTTATGCAAAGTCAAGTCATTTTTCCTTTCAGATAAACTGGCAGTGATTTGGGTGAATGGACCTCTTCGACCTGCACCAGCCACTTGGATTCGGATATGGAACGGAGCTAAACTCAGATATTGCACTGATGGAGCGGCTAATGACTTGATGCCATTGTGTGAGTGAGTTTGATATCAATTTTAGCAACGAATATTCCCGTAGTCCTTTAACCAAAACTATCCTAACCCTAGCCCTTAAAATAGCATAAACCCTAATCCTAACCCCAGCTGCTAAACTAAACCTAATCCTAACAGTTTTAATTGGTGTAAGGGTTGATTTCACAGCTAGGGTTAGGATCAAGGTTAGTCTAGGACTAGCCTGACAGTTAGGTTAGGGACATGGATTAGGACTGGAAATGAAAAAATTGGCTATAGAAATTTTTAAGAAAGTGTGTTTAAACACTTTAGTCCCTCCTACAGTCGAGTCCCGACAACCTAGCACCCCTGGCGACCGGCTTAAGGTGACGGCCCATAGGCTTGACTTGGGGATGGGGACGTTTCTGCGATGTGAAACCTTTTGTTTTACGTCCAATTCATATTTTGAAATTTTTGTAGGGTGACGCTGCTTGAAACACCACTTTTTTTAGACAAAAAACTACTAAATGTCCACAATCGATTGTTGGAGATTTCGACTCAATCCTGCCGGAAGTTCGCTCCTATTTTAATGCTAAAACAAACTTAGTCCAAATTGCCGACCAAAATTCTACGGATCTGACGAAGACTCTGCACTTACTTTGCCAAGACCCTCAAATTGTGAGCTTTTTAGTGATCATTTCTCTTGTTCGGCTATGTATGCTGCTTATTTCAGGATGCAGATGACAGCATTCTTCTGTTGGGTGGATTCCATGGCCGTTTTGATCACACTCTGGGAGCTATGAATGCCATTGTTTTGCACCAAAAAAGCTCTAATTTGACTATCTTCGCAATTGATGATGAGAACGTGATCACGGTGCTGCGTGAGGTTTGGTTATTATCGTAATTTGGTTGGAATTAAAAGCCATTTATTTCAGGGCTATACTCAGATAGCGCTTGATGCAACTAAAATAACGGGTGTTTGTGGACTTTTACCCATTTGCCAGTGTGAAACTAAGGTCAATACTCAAGGTTTTCGCTGGAATTTATGTAAGGAAGTTTTGAAGCTGACTTTATTTGTTTGACGCAATAAAAACGCTTAATTATGCATTCGAGTTTCGATAATCCAGCACCCCAATAACCCGTCGCTTAGTAAACTGACGCCCCCAATGACCGGGAAGTTTGGCCCGGTCACCAGGGGTGCTGGCGAATCGGAATTCGACTGTAATTTTTACCTTTTTAGCCGATCAATGTATGGAGTATGGAGGGATTATAAGCAGTTGCAATCAAATCGAGAATGAACAGCTCGTAGTGCGCAGTTCTGCACCGATAGTTTTCACTTTTCAACTAAAGAACCGGGATGATTTTTAATATGTGATTTGATTGATACACTTTGATTGATATTTTTTTATTACCTCAAGGTTGATTAGGCTCTGTCCGAGTTCTTCAACCGCTTGTTCTCGACTGGAAAGTTCTCAACCGGTAATTCTTGCGGGCCCAACTCGAGCTATTAATAAATAATATGTCTTTTAATGTCACTTAAATAACAGTAAAAACGTAAACAAAAGTTTTTCTTCTCCAATCTAAATTGGTATTTTCTTCTTAATTTTACCCTAAAGACTATAAAAATGTTATTTATGTCTGTAAGCCACAAAAAGCAAGTAGAGAACTACCCAGTTGAAGAACAAATGGTGGAAGAACTTACTGGTCGAGAACTAACGGTTGAGGAACTCGGGTATAGCCCTTGCCTATAATTGCGAATAAAAATTTGATGGCAGTTGACAAATTTGGTATTTAAAGGAAAAGTTTACGAGGTGTATATCTCTGTGATTTCTTGTTTCTAAAAAACTTGGACGGATCAGGCTGTGCTACCTAACTTTTGTATGCGGTTGCTCGCTGAATTGCTTTAAACAAGTTTTTATTTACAGTTCCTATGATAAAACTGGTCAACAGATCTCTGCTAAGTGTTGGAGGAGCGGACGCTGCATCTTTTCTTCAAGGATTAATAACAAAAGACATTGAGTAAGTTAAATATGGTTTTTAGAACCTTTATTCCTCACCTTCAATTTTTAGATCGCTGCGCAACCCGGGTGTTATTTACTCCCTGCTTCTCAATGTGAAAGGGAGGATCTTCTCAGACCTGCTCATCTATAGAATTTCAGCCGTCGACGCAATGATTCTTGAAGCTGATTCTGCTAGAATGCGAGATATAGAAAGAAATCTCAAAATCTATCGGTTGCGCAAAAAGGTGGAATTTGCGCCAATGAATGAAGCAGTTTACTTCTCTGAGAAAGTGCCCTCTGAAGAATCTACTATGAACGCTTTCCGGGATCCGCGTGTGCCTGGTTTCGGCTATCGTTTGATTGGCAGTGAACTGCGCTGTGAAGAGAGCTTCTCTCTTGAAGACTACACCAGACGGCGTCTTGAATGGGGCATTGGTGAAGGCTATGATGAATTGGGTGATCAAATTCCACTGAATATGAATGGCGATATAATGAATGGAATAGACTTTGAAAAGGGGTTGTATTTTTTTTCTTAGGTTTGCACGAATGTCAGGCGTGAGTTTCATCTTTAATGAAGTGCGCATCTTTTTTAGGTTGCTATATTGGTCAAGAGCTGGTCGCGAGGACTCATTGGACTGGTGTTGTTCGTCGGAGGCTACTACCATTCCGATGCTTGGACTCAAGGAAAAAAGTTGACGGAACAAGTCTTCTGGATAAGAACAACAAGCGGCAAGGCAAGATCCTCAAATCTATGAACTCTGTTGGAATCTCTCTGGTTAGCATCGACGCTATCGGACAGGAGCTGTTTGATGAAGCGGGCAATCAAGTCTTGGTCTCCAGACCAGATTGGTGGCCAAATGATCTGAAGTGACGTTAAATGTCTTTCCTTCTTACATGTTAGGCCCTCAGTAACGAAATTGGTTTTATTAGTGCCAAAAAATTTGTGTGTGTTTATAACGTGCCGTGTGAATAAAACTTATGGCTAATAAAGGGATGTTTTGTTACGTCTTAGGATTGCCTTCGTTGTGCTTTTTTGTGCAAAAAAAACTGGGAAGTTACCCTCGTTGCGGGCAGCACTCTTTTCATGAGAAATTTAACACCTAAACTGTTTGCCGTAGCATTTGTTTATTCAGCAATGTCTTCCAAACATTTTCGACGATTTCTTGGTGAACAGGAAGCCAAGAAGCAAGAACAGCAGGATGTAGTGCTTGATGAGGAACCGGAACCCACCAAAAAGAATGTGAACAAATTTGCTTTTCTTCTCGAGGCTGATGAATTCGAAGAGGATAAGGAGGCTTCGCAAAGCAGTGCTAGTGGTGATGAATTCTTGGAGAAAACTTCATCCATTTGCGGATCAAAATCAGCAGCGAAGAAACGGAAGCCGAAAAAGAAAAAAAAGGCTGGTCAGGAGCAAAATGTGGGATTGGTGGATGAGTTTTGCTTAGAGATTCCAGGTTAATAACCCTGATTTATTTTCGGACAATTGGTTTGCGATAATATGTGTGTTCAAGGTCTTGGTTCCTCTTCCAATATACAGGCTAACAGTTCTGTGCTGATGAAAATTGATCCCAGGTCGCTAAATCCAGACAATGAGCTTCGCAAACTGTTGGGTAAGGCGTTTGCTGGTAGCATAGATAACAGCAATCCACGGGTGGGTCAAGCTGGTAGATCAGTTCATCGAATTACTGCTGGTCGTATGGTCAAGGCTAAGCCGGAATGGCCACCTATTCGTCAGTTGGGTGAGTCTATTTTTTTGATGTATTCAGCTTCTATTTTGGGAACTCTTTCTCCGCAGGTGTAAATATGTCTATCGAGAAGGAGGAGGCTGGCATCAAGTGGTACCGTTTCCAGCACAACGAGCAGTATCAACTGCTCCAGCAACATTTTTGGCTCTACCAAAAGCACATGGATCATGAAAGCATTTTGGTTGGTTCTTATTTTCGAATACCATTAACTTTTTCAGTATATAAGTCAGCTTCCTAGAATTCTATCTTGGTCAAAAATCCCTATCACTTGGATAGCTTATTGTTGCTGGCAGAAATTATGCGCATTCAAGAAGACATTCAAAGCTCGAGAGATGCCATTGGTTAGCTTTAGACAGGTGTAATAAATTTTTAATAGGAGGCATATTGCCTCTAGTAGGTGAGTCTCTCTGGTTGTGATGAATTGCAGGCTGCAGATGTCGAAGCCCAAATTTATTGCGAGATGAATCTAAGCAAGATTCTCGAGATATAATGCGTTGAAAAATTGAATCATCTTGTAGTTTAAAGGGATTTGACCAATTTTATTTAGAGGGTAGGAAAATCAGTTCGAAGGCAGATAAGTCAAGGATTTGAGAGCTACCTATCCATATCTATCCCAATGGCGGTCCATTTCTGCATGTTTTGAAACTATTCCAATGGATTGGGTGGTTTTTTTTTTGGGGGGAGGGGGCATTTCTAATGGTCCAGGGATGGACCATATGGTAAAAGAGTCATGGTATTAGGAAAATTTGTATAATTGGCATATTGATTTCAGCCATGGGTTTACATGCCTGCGAAAGTGTGTTTCACTCAGGCTTTCAACTTCTCTCCATGGAGCATAGATTAAGCTATGTTTGGCGTGAGAACAGAGCTTTCTTCCTGCTAATACACTGGCATATCTTTAACCTGACTCAAAGACGCTGTTTTTCCACTGCTCTACAGTTTGCGAAAATCATTTTTATGAAGGACCCAATAGATGACCCTCTGGCCATTCTTCTGCTCATCGACTCATTGGCGCTAAAGTCCAAAGACTACCACTTTTTGATCGCTTTTTACGCGGAGCTAAAGGTTAGTTAAAGTTTTTTTTGGTTTGTGAGTCGAATGAAAAAATAAATAAGATTTATTGAAAAATCACAAAACATAAGTCAAGAAAATTTTCTCTTTTAAAAAAAGATAACGAAACAAAAGAATATTTTTTTCAGTCTTACATTTTAATTCAGATAGTTTTTTTTGGTAACGGCTTCAGTTAACGGCTTCAGTAGTGGGTTCCATAGGCGTTTGCTGGGCGATTGAATCCTCCTGGGTTGGGCCCACGTGAGAAGGGGTTTCCGCCAGTAGCGCCGCCTGAAATAGTTATTTGTATAAAAACCTATAATTATTTATATAATTATTATATAGTTATTATATAGTTTATTATTATATAATTGTTTTTATTACAATTTACATTATACAGTTATTGTTTTTATATAGTTGTTCTATAATCATTTATTAAACTTGTCTGTGTCGATCAACTATTTTTCAAATCCTACTCACCAATAACTGAAGAAATAGGTGGAGGCATTGGTCCTCCAAATCCTTGTGGTGGTTGCTGTTGTGTTTGAGCGGGTGGGGGAGCCATTGGCTGAGAGGTTGGCACTCCATAACCGGCATATTGTGCGCCTTGGTGTCCCTGTCCACCCTGGGGTGGATGTTGCATGGGGCTGTATTGAGAGATGGGTGGAGTAGGAGCTCCTTTGGGAGCCATATACCCTCCACCACCCATGGGTGGCATACTTGGTGGAGGAGCAGCCTGTTGGGGTGGCTGTTGATTAGGATAACCCCCGTAACCAAAGGGCACATTCACCTCTTTGTGCACAGATGGATGGATGGTGGGAGGGGCGGAGTAGGGATCCATCCCTCCGTTGCCCATATTTCCGCTTGTGGAATAAGGCGGCTGGTGGGTTGGCTGCTGATTTGACTGGAAATTATAGTCCTGGTTGACTGGAGGAGTGCATGCACCCAGCTGGCCACCACTTGGCTGGATAGATGGAGGTCGTTGACCACCACCAAATTGTTGACTAGCTCCATAGTTAGAGGAGGACAAGTTCACCTCCTTGTGCACGTTATCCGCAGCCTCAGAGTGGGGAGCTTGATGTTGCGACGGTTGCTGGTTGAAGTTTTGGTATTGGCTATCCTGGCTGGCCGGTGGGAAGGGCGTCTCCTGGTAGGACTGGTTGGAGGTGGGTGGCGGTGCGCCAGCTCCACTTCCAGTGTTTTGCTGCAGTTGCTGGAAAAAAAATTTAAAAGAAATATATTTAGATTTACTTCCTTACCTCTTTTTGCTGCTGTTCTGAATAGCCTTGAGAGGCGGGGGGGGTTGGGGGGCCCGTTTGTCCCATAGTTGGCAGCTGACGCTGTGGAGTTGATGAATGCTGCTGATCAGTCTATAAAAAACAGAGAGTTTAACCCTCAATATACGATATGTTCCTGCTGGGAAACGAACTAGGAGACCCTAGACACATTCACATTGCTCTAACAACTGAACTACCTCGACAAAAACTCAGTTATTCTCAAACCCTACTTATTACTACCTCTAACGAGTTACAAACACACCTCTTCCTTAACTGAATTGCGAGCAGAAGCAGCCACAGAGTCAGCCGCAGTGATTGGGGATAACTGACTAGACACGTGATCGTCCTCTGAATTTGAAACCTCAACATAGAGAGATGGCTCATGTTGCAATGCGAAGACCACATCGTCATCATTGGCGAGTGTGATCCAGTCACCTTCTGCAAATTGAAACAAGGGTAAACTGTTGCACACACGAACAAACAGCAAAGATACCAGTATCGCGGTACTTGAGACCGATGGAAGCCGAAGACTTGATGTGGAAGACTCGCTGCATCATCAACACCAAGTCGTTAAAGTTGAGGTCCTGAGTGTGGTGCAGGCGCGACTTGCGAATGTCTGTGCCATACTTCGCCTTCAGCACTGTCGACTCGATGCCATTGCTGTTGTTGACCATTGCTATTGGAATTGTATGCCTGAAATATAGGAGACTATATAAAAGAGCTGGTTAGGAATAGTAACACAAGCAAGAAATATAGTTGTGTGAAGAGAGCAAGAGAAATAATTGAATGGGATGTGGAAATAGAAATCGCGCAACTTCCAACAAGACAAAATAGGGGAATGATGAATCTAGGGAAAAAACACCGACTCTGGTTACACTAGTCAACAAATGCTGGCTCTCTCTTTCTCTCTCCTCCACTTATCGATTTTTGGAGCAAAGGAAAAGATTAGATAGACACAGGCAAGCACATAACACAGAGAGATAGCGAACCAAAAACCAATCTTATATAGGTCTTTTTTGTAGAAAGTAAGAGTGGGACATTGGGTAAAAAGGTTTTTTATAAACGAAAGAGTATAGTGCAGGCGAAGCACTCGCACTATGCTCCCAACACTCGATTACACTTAGCCGAATGTTTTTTTATAAAATACACAGAACCCAACTGGGAATCGAAACCTTGTACAAGGGATAAAAATACTTCGGAACTCAACCACTCGGCCATGAGAAGTCACACATGGCTTAGTCGAGACTCAGTCCATATCCTGTTTCACCTATGTTTAGTGGTTCATGGCTAACCTACGCTGGCCTACCCTATGACCTCAGGCTTAGTTGCATTTATTTTACGTTTTATTTGTGTTGTCTAGCCTAGTCCCACGTGATCGTCCTGTGCATTCGAATCCTCAACAGAAAAAACCCTCAACATCCCTTAAGGCGAAATTTAGAAGTTGTCGACTTCCCACAAACCAACCTTCTATGACAAAATAGGGCGGAAAACAGTTTTCCTATAGCTTATTAGAACTGCTTAGAAGAAGCTAAAACAACAGGGGGACCAAGGTGGAAAAAATTCGGTACCCATTCGACACTAGGGTCCTAATTTGTGTACCATGCCAAAATCACACACATGCTTAATTGGCTTAGTTTTTAGTTTTGTTTAGATGGAGGAGGTGTTTGTGAATAAAATAAATAAAAAATCAAAGAGTTGACTACAAAATGAATACAAAAAACAAAAAAATTACAGCTCAAAGTGCTTTATTTGTGAGACAGAAGCAAAAAACAAGCTCAAACATTCAACTTTAGGAGCAAAAGAATTTGGATATGCTACCCAATTTTCTGTACTCCACTGCCCTGGCTCACCACTTCCTCTCAGTGTCAAATGAAGGCGAGCAAGAGCACACCCGACTGGCTGAACATTTTCTTGAATCGGCTCTATGCCGTTTTCCCTTTTTGTTGGGCCAAATACTGGATGCTTTGAACATACAGCCAGACACCAAGATAGACAACAACTACCACCTGAACACACTCGCCTTTTCTCGGTCAGCTACCTTACCCCATTTTCTCGAATAACCCCATCCCCCTTGCCCACCCCAAATTCAAACTCGTGTTTTTGACATTGTGTTTTTGACCCACCTTTTGTAGACGTCTCTCAGACAATTGACCAACCAAATTGGACGGCCTCTGCAATGTATGATGCTAGCAAATTGTCACTTGTTCCATAAAGTCGCTGAATCTTGAGCTGAATCCCTCCGATTTATACCATGATGACACTAAGGGCAATGTAAAATATGCTCAGAAAACAACTACTAACTCGTTATAAATTATAATCATTAGAAAACAAAAAATGAAAAAAAAAAAACAACAGGGGACCAAGGCAAAAAATACCGTAAAACCTCTAATAATACCCCCCCCCTAATTCAAAATCGTGTTTTTGGCATTGTGTTTTTGACCCACTTTTTCCAGGTGTCTCTCAGGCAGCTTACCACACAAATTGTAGCTAAGACAATAAGCTACAATTAAAGTAGTAAGTTACCTGAGAGACACCTGGAAAAAGTGGGTCAAAAACACAATGCCAAAAACACGATTTTGAATTGGGAAGTTGGAAGGGTTATTAGAGAAAATGCGGTATTTTGAATTAAGGGATATTAGAGAAAATGCGGCATTTTGAATTGGGGGGGGGTGTTAGAGAAAATGCGGTATTTTGAAAAGAACAAGTGAAAAGTGAAATAAATTTAGGGAAACTGATGGCATAAAGCTGATCACCCACATTTACTTGCACCACTCTTTGGAGGTGTGGAAGTTGTCGAATGTGCTTTCCTGGCTCGAGACTACCACTCATAAAATTCTTCCAAGACTGTCTCAGGCTCTAAAGCCTCAGCTGGAGGAATGGGCTAAGAGGTAAACAAATTTACGTGACATAAAATTTTTCGGTCGTCCGCGAACCCATATAAAGGCGGACTACCTTATTGAATTTTAGAAGAAAGAGATGCTTTGTGGGAATGCCACAAAACTTGGTCCGCCATGCGGTGCTATACTCCATCCAACATGAGGCTAGTCCTACCAACTCCATTGCAGACCCTTGCCCTCCGACAGATGGTTCACATGCCGACTATGAGCCGATTGACTTGAATGAAGTGGATGGACCCACTTCCACACACAACCGCCCATCTGGTGTGGTGATGGAATTTGCCAGAAGCTTGTTTCCTCCTGAATACCACGTAGTTTTGCCAAATACAGTCGACTCTCGAAATATTGCACCTTTTTGAATTTGTAAGAAATCCGTTCAAGACAAAATTACAGTTTCAAGAAAGTGTGACTAACTGGCGGCCAGTGTTTTCAAAAATGACTTGTCATCAGACTTTAATGACAGTCATCGATGACAATGACTTGACTTGTCATTGTCATTTTAAATAAAATGACAATGACAAGTCATTTAACCAAACGTCTAAAATGACAATGACAAGTCAAGTCATTTTGATAAATGACTGAAATGACAATGACAAGTCAAGTCATTTTGAGTCATTGTCAAATGACAAGTCATTT
>BBSZ01012340.1:0-10275 GCA_000981365.1 Subanguina moxae | reverse complement strand
CGAACCTCGTTAAACTGGCACCCCTAATTCAAAAAAATGTGTTTGTGGCATTGTGTTTTTGACCTATGTTTTGCTGGTGTCTTCTGGGCATGTTATATACCAAAAATTTAGCTTAGATTCTAGGCTACGTTTTGGTATATAACATGCCCAGAAGACACCAGCAAAACATAGGTCAAAAACACAATGCCACAAACACATTTTTTTGAATTAGGGGTGCCAGTTTAACGAGGTTCGACTGTATAACTTATTTAAACAAATGATCAAAGTGGCCACCAATGATCAATTGCTTTCTTTATCATATCGAGTGGAAGATGTGTCCTTTCTCTCTGCAACGACTCCTTAAGTTCGGCGATTGTTCTGGGTAGACCAGCTAATGGAAGGATGTTTGACGACCTTGGACTGTGAATTAAGCGATTTGGTTCATTCAAAGAGCCTAATCTCAAAATTTTTACAATCATAAATTACGTCAGCGTGATTTTTAATATAAAGGGCTAAAGGGCATCTTTTCAGTTAGCTTAGTCCTTTTTTTCTGGATTAAATAACTTGATTGTCTCTTCCTTTGTAGGAAAGTGACTTAAAGAAAGCTGATCCTACTCCCACAAGGACTTCATAACAACACTAGCTATAACACCTTCAACTACCAGCAGCACTTAATTCGCTTGCACTCCCCCGCAGAAACTGAGGAGGCACAGTTGCGTGAGGATGCGTGAAAGGGGTAGTTCTGATTGCGTCGTCTTCACTCCAGTTGTTCTCCACCTGCCTTTTCTCCTTCTCCTAGAGCAATAATAACATTTTTAATAGGAAGCAGCAACAGACCTGTTCTTCTACTCCTGCTATATTGGATAGAAGTCTCCACAAGGTCTGCTTCTTCACTCAATCCCTATGCTCCTGCTCAATCTTATCCAATTCATCCACAACAATGGCGCTCCTTTTTTTTGTTATTTGCTTGCTGAGATATGCAATGCTTTACAAATATTTTTTTTTGTTAACAGAGGATTTTTAAATTCAGAATCAAGCTTTTTACTAAATATTACCTTCAGCTTGCCATTTTTGGAACTCAACAAATTCAAAAACACTGGATTTCGCTGCTGGGAAAAGCTAGCTAAAATAGGTTCTTTCATACTTAGTAATACTTAGAGCAGTAAGACAGGAAAATTTTTATGCTAAAGATTTTTAAACGTTGGCGTATTCCGCACCTTTGGAGAGTTATTTCATTGATTTTCCAATGGGTCCTTCAAAGTGGTAATGGGTAAGGACGAATTAAACAAACATGTATTACCATAGTAGTTATGTTCAAAGTTGATAGCTCAAGTGACCTTGATCACCATAAGTAGTTAAAGAAAAGGTGGTGAGATTGTTTTTTTAAAGGTGATCAGCTAAAAATTGCGACAAAAAGTTACGCCAAAACCATAATAATTTCCAAATAAAACAGTTCAAAAATAGTGTCTTCTGTTGGAATGCAATTGTAGTGCTACAGTCGAACTTCTATAACCCGTCACTGCGATAGCCCGTCACCCCAAACCTGATTTGGTTGGCCGGCAAATAAATCCCACAAATCTTGCCCTCGATAGCCCATCACTCTTGGTCCATCACCGACAAAGAAAGATACGCTCGATAAGCCGTCACCTTGCACATTTTGCACCATTTTTCAAATTTCAGCCAAATTTTTTAAAATTCCAATCAATCCTGTTCTGTTGCGTTTTGTCGTCATTTTTTTTCGTGCCGTGTCATTTTCTTTTATTTTAGATGGCGAATTGAAAGCAGAATGCAATCACATTGGAATCCAAGAAAGCGGTAATCGTGGCAGCTGCATCAAACAATAAAAAGCCCATTTTAGTCTAGCAGTTGAAGATACCACGCACAACACTAAATGGGACTGTCAAGGACAAGGATGCGATTTTGAAGGAGATCGAAAAAGGTGGCAGTGCAAAGCGAGCTTGATTCATGAAAGGAATGCATGATGATGGAAGAAGCGCTCGTCTTATCGATCAAAAAAGCTAAAAGTCTGAGTCTTCCCGTGAGCAGCCAGCTTGTGAAGGTAAGCATTTAAAATTTTTGGAAGAAATAAAGCTTTGAGTAGATAAATATGAATATAGTAGCTCAACAAAGCCTACCCGCGATGACCCGTCACCCTGGATAATGCGTCACCTTTCGTCAGCCCCCAGGGGTGACGAGTTATCAAAGTTTAACTGTACTTTAAATACCGTATTTCCTCTAATAAGTGCCCCCTCCCAATTCAAAAAAAAGTGTTTGTGACATTGCGTTTTTGAAACCCGTTTTGTCGATTGCTCTTGGCTATATTATATACCAGAATGTAGCTGAGAATCTTAGCTACATTTTGGTATATATTATAGCCAGGAGTAGTCGACAAAATGGGTGTTAAAAACACAATGTCACAAACACATTTTTTATTTTGAGACATTCTAGCAGGCAAAATGTTTTTAGGATGCCGAATCTGAAAGCATAAAAAGTTTTTTGCTTATGGCTGGATGCAAGGTGATGGACGTTTCTAAATCTCCAAACTAACTTATAGTCATATTCGGGTAAGCAAGCAATTTGTTGAGACTCCACTTTTCAGATTTAAATTTTCAAGGTCTTTTGCCTACTGGAGTGCCTCAAAGTAAAAATATGTTTGCATAAATAAGTACTTTTATTCAAAAATTACGGAAAAAACGTCTACAACGTGTATTTTTTTTGTGAAAGGTTCAATGGCTACCTATTTATTTTTTTTATAACATCTTTTCCTTAATATCATTTGTCCTAAAAGAGTTAAACTTGTCAAGATTTTCTGTAACATTTTCTAACATCGTCTAATTGCCTCGGGCAAAGCTTTTTGAGTGAATTTCATGTGTTTGTTTTGTTGCAGCACTACATCCACTTCACTCGCTCACTCCACAATATGTAGGCACCCTCTTTATGGTCTTTATGGTGGAAATACACCTTCAAAAAGCATTTTTGTTTACTTTAGCTTCTGCAAACTAAATCTCTCAAATTTGATGTTTGGTTAACTGCTATTTTTGGGGCTGATACCTGCAAACAAGGTTAAGTGTCATGTACTCCTTTAAGTCGTTGATTCACATTGTACCATATTTGGCACAAGCTTTTTTCACTTTTTTAAAAATATTTTCTGTGAACACCTTTTTAATCGTTTTGTAGACAACGCTTTGGCGCATCATTTTGTTTTTCTAAATTGTTTATATGAGTTCCCGACAAAGAATGCCAGCAGTGTTTTCGAAACTCACAGTTGCTTATTTGCTTCGTCTGGACTAAAATTGAAGTTCAGTAGCTAATTTTTAAAAGTGTTTTGTCTTATTTTTTCATCATTTTGTTTAGTAGTAGAAATAGCTGCATAGAAACCTTGTTTTTTTCAATTGGTCAGTTTGCTATGAAAAAGGTTATAATAAAGTCAATAAAATGATAAACTTGCCCAAAAAATGTGGCAAATTTATCATTTTATTAGCTTAATTATACCGTTTTTTGAAGAAAAAGCAACTACCGTCAGCTCTCGATGTAACGTCACCTCAAAAAGTTCGATGCACAGCTGGGTCCGACCATTTTTTTCCTCAAATTTTGACATCTTTTGCCCATTTTGATATTGATGTCTCTAAGGCAAAAAATTGTGAGGATTCTGAATTTGTCGGTCATTTTTACACAACTCAACAATTTCACCTTTAAAAAAGCCAACTCTCGATATAACGTCAGCCCTTTTTCAAAAATGTTTCAATGTTAGTCCAGACGAGGCAAAAAAGCAATTGTGAGATTTGAAAACACCGAATAAATTCAAATTATTGAAAATCAGCTTTTGTGCAAGACAAGTAGGGTTGTCGGATCGGATATCCGATTTCGGATAATATCCGGAATTATCCTGGATTTTTTTTGGATATCGGATCGGATATCCGAATTCAATATTTTCGGATATTCGACAACCCTAAAGCCAAAGCTTTAAATTATTCTTTGTATATTATTCTTATTTGTAAAATTATTCTTCCCTTTGTATATTCAAAAAATAAATTTTAATAATTTTTTTCGTGTAACTACGACCAAAATAGGTAAAATTCTTTGAGGAGTACCAATCCATTGAGAGTTTATCAATGTAATGCCTAGATCACGATAAATCACTGATTTGAGTCTTTAAAAGTGCTCTCCTCTCTCCAACAACTACGACCACCTTCACATATATATTGGATATGGCGAGTTAGAATATCTTCACGAAATTCAATTTCGATATGTGCACGCTGATAGGTTAAAGCCGAATCAAATGTTTTTTGTTTGCAGCCTTAAAAAACCCACCGAAATGGCTATTGACACTCTTTTCCATTAGTCAAGAAGAAAAGACAAAAAAAAACTTTCTCCAAGCAAGAATTCACCTCTTTAATTGATTACCAATCCCGCCCCCATCAGTTCATCATTCTCGCCTACTCTTTTTTGTAGTTCGAGGCTTTCCCTTTCCACCAAATACGTGGGCCGTAGAAGTATTAGTAGCAAAAAACGGGCCCAAACAATTTGTTTTCGTGCTACCTGGTGCAGGCATTTGGGCAGCCAAACTCGTTCTCCACCACTAGAAAGAGCAAATAACTTTGTAAGAAAAGAACAAACTGTTTTATTGAGAAAATACGGCCGACTTGCTTGGTATAGAGAAAAGAGTAACTTCCCTTGTAAACTGCACCACTCTTGTGTGTTTTTTTCGAATAAAAAAGCTTTTAAACTTTTGTCCTGAGGCGATTTGATGGAAAAACACTTTGTTTGTACGTTTTATTTCATTGTTTGGTGATAAGGAAGTTTTTTTGCTTTCGATCTATTTTCTTTCTGATTTTTTGTTTCCATTTATTTTTTCGCTTTTCCGTTTACTTTTTCCTTTATTTATTTTTTTAATTTGTGCTTAAAAGGATTATGTCTAAAAAAAGGTTATGCCTAACTTTTATTGCCTCAAATTGAAACAACCCGTCAAATTACTGATTTCAAATTACAGTCTCAAAAGTTTGCCCCGGATTGGTCCCCCCGTTGAAAATTCTCTACATTTTTAAAATATTTTTTCTGTTCTCGTTTTCCATTAATTTTTGTGCTTAGCTCATAATAATCACCACACAAGTCTACTCTGAATAGCTGGAGCGTATAAAATAAGCAATGATTCAAAAATTGACCCTACCGAAAATACAAGGATGTTCTCTTCTTGATGACAATGCAAGGCCACTGCTCCAATGACTCAACAGAAGATCGCAGATTTGGAGTGGAAATTTTTGCCGCATCTGGCGTATTCGCCTGACCTAGATCAAACGGATTATCACCTTTTTCGCTCACTACAACACTTACTTCGTAGCGAAAAATATGGAAAATTAAATTAAAAAAGATATAGAAAGATTTGTGCAGTTAAACCAGTAATTTGGTGAGTGACATTAGCTACAGACATTTTTTTTGTTTTTTACACTATAAACTTTGCTTCAATTTTTTCGTCTATCTGGGAGTGGCGGTGTTGTTTGCTTTCACTTTTTGCAAACTGTTTACTAATTTATTTTTTATTTACGCTCTTGACCAAAATACCTTTTTATTATATTCTTTGCAGTTTTTAAGTAGTGGGGAAGTTCTGTTTTGCTCTTTTACAAACTTGTTGTTTGTTTTTGATTCATTTGTAGTTTTTATGTGTCTTCTTCTTCTGTTAAAATCTACAAGTAATTGTTGTTGGTTGTTTTTACAACTGTTCTTTAAAATGTGTTACTTGGTTTTTGCTGAACAATTTTTAGCCTTTTTGTTTCTTTGGTTGATGCTTTTTAAAATTAATTGATCTTCAGTCATGTTCATTGAGTTGGACGATCCTTTGGCCATCTCCTACATCTCCAAATACAGTCATAAGGAGCCGGGGAATGAAGAAGAAACGGAAACTCAACACCTGCTTATCGACACATCCACTCCTGAAGCACTCGAACGAGACTTCTATGCTTGGCTAAAGGTGGGCTTTTTATTTCTAAGGAGCTAAAGGATGCAAGGATCTAAAATCGTGACTCGTATGCGCTTTCATGTTCTTTCGTTTTTTTTTTTGAGTTTTCTCTAGTTTCTGACAAAATAGTAAAAGTTACCTAATATTTAAAAAGGACTAACGTAGTTTTTTGGGTCTTGTGCGAAGGCAAATAATGTTAAAACATTAATAGATTCTTATGTTCTCCTATACCTATCTCGTTTTTCATCCTAAACATAGAATTTGGTGATTTAGTAAATTGATCTGATCCTTTTTTTTGTCGCGCACCCTTTAAAGTTGGCGGCGAAAACAAATAGTCAAGCAATCAAATTTTGTTAAATAGTCTTTTGAAACCTGTTTAGCCCTTTCTCTCTCTCTTTTGTTAAGCACAATAAAGAGGAAGCAAAAAACAGCTCTTGCTGCTTTATGATCGACTGCTCAAGGGAAAGTGCGTTTGAAGTGTGGACGAATTACAAATGATTGAAGTTTTTGGGTGTGTTTGTGTGTTTAATGGATTGACTGCAGGGAATTTTAATCTCAGCTGGGAGAAGACGGATTAGGATTAATGTCCCATTTTTTTAAACTTGATCTCCTGCTGACAAGGGACCGCCTGCTGGCATAGCGGTTTTTTTCAAAGTGACACTTGTGATGGAGAAGAGATCTGGCGTTGGGGATGTCCGACCTCTAAATGAGGCAATAAATTTGGACTCATGATATAAATAATAACAAATATTTTTGCATCTGTTTTGGAGAACTTTCTTTGAAATAAAAATAAGCTTACACAGAAAAAACACCAATACTTATAGATATACAGACTGTCTCAAGAAATTCCCAGCATTTCGTAACAGCCATAATGGTTGCGTGACATTTGCGCACCAAAGTACATTGTTAACTTTTTGCCTTGCCGCTTTTGCGTCTATTAATGCCTTGTTTTCTTGATTTTTTGTTCTGTTCTTTTTTATTGGTTTGTGCAATTGGATGGATTGTGTGGGTTGGGTAGTTGGGCTGTAGTGTAGAATACAACTGTATTTTTTGCCTGATGTTTTTTTTTCTATTTCCCTTAAGCCTAAGCTTTTGTTATACACTAAAAACTATGAAAGAGCTGTATTTCGCCCCCTTTTATTATAAAAATTTTTGGGCATACAACAAAGCCTTAGGCTTAGGGTAAGCCAACATAGGTTAACCGAGATCCAGCGTATACCGTGCTTCACCTAAGTTTAGTGGTTCTCGGGTAACTTACGCTGGCTTTCCTTAAGCCTAAGGCATAGTTATATATATTTGTATCGTTTACTTTGGTCCTCGTTTACTATGGGTAAATCTAGAGTTGTGAAATTCGCGCGAAGATTGAAAAGCTTGAATATTCGCGCGAACATTGTGAATGTTCGGGAATTTTCGCGAACATGTAAGGGTCCAGCTGCATTTTTGATATGTTGCGCGCAACAACAAGTGCCGTAACAAAAACAACAAGAGGTTTAAGGCACATTTTTTGCCAAAAATACTATCGAGATCAGCAACCCCAATAATCTCAATAGACATGCCCCATTCACTGCCACTCTAACTTATTCAAGTATTTCAATCATTTAGCTTCCATTAATATTACACCACAACGAACGAATGAAGTAAAATCTGTACTTTTGTTGCGCTACTCGGTGTTACGCGCAGCAAAATGACATTTTGTTGCGCGTAATATTTTAAAAATGTGTCGTGCACAGCAATTTTCTCGCCTTTGTTGCATGCAACACAAATGTTGTTGCGTGCAACAGAAGTCTTGCAGCATGCAGCACGCAACAAAATTTGTTGCGTGTTGCGCTGAAGTATAACGGCAGCTTTACAAATTTTTAAATTTCTAACAAGTCTTGTATTTTACACTCTAAAATCCCCTTTATGCATACCAACCGAGGATTCAACAATTCAATTCTTAGTGAATGGTAAAGGTCGAGGTAATAAAGGTCGAACCTGACATTTGAAAAGATACAGCGATTTATGAAAAGTCTTTCAGACTTTTTCACACTTCTACATTTCTGGTTGGTGTATATTGTAAAAAACACCATTTTTGCTTGGTTCGCATGTGGTTTGGTTCCTATCCATCCATACAAAGGCTTAGGCTATTGCCCAAACCGCATGGTTGTTCAAGCAAAATGGTGTTTTGACATTAAAAACATTGACAAAATATTAAAAAAAAGGTTGGTAGTTTAATAATTGCTAGTTGGAAATTTTAATTAAGCCTACATTCTATTGTCCGGAAAGTTTGCATTTTTTAAGTTTTCGAAAATCAGCTTGGTTCCTTATTGTTCTTCGGTTAAAACACGAATTAAAAAGAAATATGTAAGAGGGTAGGCTCGTGTATTGCCTTTTGATTTGAGCTTTGTGACAAAAAATTATTTATTTTCAGGGAGATCTAACTAGCTTTAAACAATGCCCAGCCCCAGTCAAGAAGTCTGTGTGCAGTTTTTCCCCCACTCCTTCCAAATCCTTGTTGCCATCCATTGAGCACTTCAACAAGGCCTTTAAATTGGAGGATGTATGCAACAGCAACCTCAAAGAGGAAGATCTATTGCTGTCGGATGGACAGAGCCCCACACCATCCAGTGGTGGGAGCAGTAGTTGCAGTAGGAGTCGTGCTTCAGCCAGTCCTCAGAGCTGCACTTCCACTTCTCTGGCTTCTTCTTCCTCTTACTTTTGCTTTTCTATTGCTTCCAATAGTGGTTTGGAGGGTTTGGATGTGACTGCTCTTCTGGGTCCTAAGAAGGAGGGAAAGGGAGGCGGAGTCAGGTGTGAAGAGCTCAACTTGGCTGGTGATCAACCAGGTGGTCCGCAGCAGAACAAAAGCTCCGGTGAATTTACTAATTTTATTGAGTCTTGAGAAATGAAGAAATAAAAATTTCTGCAGGCATCAACCAATTGGGCAGAACCTACAGCCCTGGGTTGCCATTGTCCATGAGCGAGCGAGAACAGATCATAGATTACTATAGGAATGGCTGGAAGATTTGTGATATCTCCAAGGTAAAAGAGTTTTAGTATGTGTAGTGGAAATCTACCCAAATTCTTTTTACGATTTTCATCAAACAGCCGAAAGAACTCTAAATCAACCCTAAATTTTTCTGATTTTTGGGGAACTGAATATAGGGTGGGTCCTTTATAGGGTAGCCGAAGAGTACGAATTAGGAGGTGGGTAACCGAAAGAGTATGGCCTTACGGGTACGTAACCAAAAAATAAGTCGCAAAGATTGGATAACAAAAAAATTATACTCATACCGTTGCCACCCCTCATATTAACAAACTAGCTTGATTGGCGCCGTACGGCGCCTTGATTGATAGTAAAGTGAGATTTAGAAAGAAAGATGGAGGAAAGTAAAGGGCGCCTGCGGCGCCAAGGTTTTTATTATTTATGATGATAATGGAATGGGGCCCTGTGACGCGTTGGAAAAAGTGAAAGTGAAAAGAAAAGTGATATTTTTATGGGGAAAAGTTGGCCGAAATGAGTTTTGCTAGATCTTAATCATTATAAAAAAATAATTTTTTTACTAACCCCCCCCCCCCCAAATGGCCGACTCAATTACTAAAAACCTACTAAAACCCCCTTAATCCCCTGTAAAAAATTATTAATCGACGTGTTTGTGTTGTTTCTTGTAGAGTGCCATGTGTTTTTACATGTTTTTATCGACATACCGATAAATTATACATTTTCCCTTGGACCCTTGCCTCTAGGTCCTTACCCAAGGGTCCTTGCCCCTGGTCCTTACCCTTGGAACCTTGCTCCTGGGACCTTACCTTGGACCCTTACCCTTCAACGCTTACCCCTAGGCCCTTACCTCTGGGTCCTTAATCCTGGGTGCTTACCCTTGGACCCTTGCCTGTAAGTCCTTAAACTCCTGCACCCAAACTCCTGCACGCTTACCCTTAAGCGCGCTTACCCTGCACGCTTACGCTCAAAATCCCAAACATGGTCCTTACCATCCCTTCACTTAAAATTTCAACTTCAAAACAAAATTCAAATTTTTAAATTGAAATTTCAAACACTAAATTTAAATTTCAAATTCAAATTCTAAATGCAAATTTAAATTTGAAATCCAAAATCGGTTGCGGGTAAATTGCGGGTCGCCAAAATCGGGTCGGACAAAATCGGGTCGGACAAAATCGGGCCGGACAAAATCGGGCCGGACAAAATCGGGCCGGACAAAATCGGGTCGCCAAAATCGGGTCAGACAAAATCGGTCCAAAACATTCATCCGGGCTTTTGGAATCGCAGGAAGGTGGTAGTCTTTATTCTCAGTCATATTTTATTTATTTTTCCTAAAGCTTTGTTTTCTCTTTTCTGTTCACGG